>JAPYZI010001781.1:0-28764 GCA_030523105.1 Ophioninae sp. A BG-2022a | reverse complement strand
AGGTTACGAATTAGCGCAGTGAACAAGTGACAAGTGCCAAGTCAAAAAGTATATTGATTTTTCGGAAGGATGCAAGCGCAGTCGGTAAGAATGGAGAATTCGGGCCGCTGCGCCGCCAGTGAGGAAACCGTTTAACTGAATTTTCTTGATGGCCGATAAGATTTTGAGCTCTGGTGGTACATTTATGTGAAAAATTTCGAAAACCAATTTCTCCGCTATTGCTTCATCAAAATAGATGAAACAAAGCTGAAAATGTGTACTTTTGACCGCTTCAGAGGCTTATGCTTGGGAAATTTATGAAAGTGCAATACGATGGATCGTAGCTCGCAATTGCTCCCATGGTAACCACAACCTGCACCATTATTTTCAAAATTTTGATAAATGCCGAGCATGTTCCTCTTAGAGCAAGCGTCCTGCATATACACAATAAATTTCATTCAGAGCGGTTGAATAGTGTGGGAGAAATTAGATTTTGAAATTTCGATGTGGCTAGGAACGTGTTCGTCATTCCCTTAAGTAATATAAACTCGTTTTACGTTACTTAAATATAATTTATGGTACTCCTTTTCCAGTTTAAGGCTATCAAGAATCCTAGCCAACATTTCCTACGTTTCGCCTCCTTTTCCGTTCGTTGAACCACAATATTTAATTCGTGGATTGACCGTTCACGGCGCGTTTCTTTTGGTAGAACATGCAGTCTGCGCGCGGACCGTGAAACTTAAGGGAACCGTCTGAAATATTTTTCCTAAATACCCCTCGTTCATAGATCTATTTTGTATTGATTTTTATTACGAACATTTTTTACAAAGCAACGTCGTGTCATCTGGCTGATCAGAAGTTGGTGGAAACTCTCTGGGCTAGCAAGGTGAAGGTGTCTGATCATTTGTCATTTTGCTTTCTTTCTCTCGACGATGAGGGGTCGAAAGAACGGGACCGTTTGTGAGGGAGGCGGACGAAGAAGGATACAGGGACGATTTTTGTTTTGTTTTTCTTTGTTTTTGTTTCAACACATTAATATCAAAAGTACTCTCGAGAGACAGCGTGAGGATTAGGCCGGCACATTCGTTTCATTCGCTCATAATCAAACATTCGGTCGAGTGTGTACATCTCGCACTTTTGTGATGCGTGCCTTGACAAACTTTGGACGAAACAATAACGTTTTTGCTCAATAAAATTCAGGCAAATAACGAAGCCCGATGTTTTCTTTGCTCCCATGACTGTTGATATTAGAACCCCGCGATGCCAGAGTATATCGTCGGTACAACGCATCGAATGTACAATCGACGATATATCGATCGTGACCGTCGAACGAGCCTGAGACGAAAAACGCGTTTCACAAATTGAACACTGCAAACGGTGTGTTTGAACTTTTTTTTTAAACACGTATAAACTAGTGAAACGTGTCGAAGTTAAATTTTTCGATTTCTTTCTTTGTTTTGGTAATGTGATTACGAAAGGCGATTCTCGTGTGTTTTCGTACCATCGAGTGATCAACGATATAAACTGCACCGATGTTTTTTTTTTTAACGTATCTCTCCCCCCCCTTGTCTCGTATTTCGTCGCGCCGTTGCGTACGTGGGGTGAATATAGTCGCCTATGAATGTCTTCCCCCGCGTCTCGGTATTATTTACAAATGAGATCGATCATTAAAATTAGTGAGCAACCATTCTACTCCCGTTGTTTCGCTTTTTGTTTTTCTTCATTTTGTTTCTTCAGTGCGTGCACACGTAGAAAGGCGAAATCGATCATTTTTTTTCCGTAGGCTCGTCGCTACGAGATTTATAGACTCAATCACACACCATAAATCTGGCACAGCCAACAAGTACTTGTGGTGGTGTTCAACAACGCGGGGCTGACCCTCGGACGACTAATGAAGTTCCGATATACTTTTTTTTTTATATTCGAAGTCTTTTGAATGGAAACAAGAGCAAATCGGCCTGTAGAGCGAAACGAACTTGAAGCTTTTTGAGTATACTCTGGACGTATTCCTAGAAAAAGCAAATAATTGTCAAGTTGTAAAAAACCTAAAGTTCAGACGAATGTGCAGTTTTCCATTGTATTTGAGTACACCATAAAATTTACTGACGATTATAACTAAACTGTCCAGAGATCCGGCAATGTACCTCATCTCGTTTTTTTAACAATATAAAACCTACACAGAGTTCTTGAATTACACCAATTCAAAACATTAAAAAAACGAACATTTTTCGTCCTTTTTGTTTTATTAATTCCCATTAATAATCATTGAAAATTGCTGATTTTCATTGGAAATTATTTTCGAAAAGCTGTTACGTTACCCAAAATTTTCGAAACAGTTGAAAAAAAACTTTGCTCTACGAAAGTGCATTTCAAACAAAACATTGTTTTCTTTGTTTCGAATGATCGAAGAGAGTTGGTTATCATTTACACTGTTCGAATATCTGAACAAAAAAGCTCAGGGCTTTCTCGTATCTACAATTTATTAAAAACTCTAAAAGTTCAGCTAAATGTTTTTGTGTACTCAAATTGAAGTAAAAAAAACCAGACAGTCATTGAAAGATTCGTTTAAGTTTTACATTTTGAAATTAGGTACTTTTTCTGGCCACGACGGGGTGCCTTGACGAAATTTCGAACTGGACTTTTTACTAAACATACGCAAATCCCTAACGACTGATAAGCCCTAATCAATGATTAAAGGTTGATCGAAGTTTCACGCGCGGCCCAGCATTTTCAAAAATTCTTCTAACTCAGCACTGTGGGATCTAATTTTCGGGTGATTTCGACCGTCTCAAGGTTGCTCGAACATTCGACACGTTCAACCATCTTCACAAAACCGGTCGATCAAGGATATCGAATGAAGCATGGAAGCGAAGCGACAACGAGATTGAACAATCGATCTAGAATCAGCCCGCGCGCATACGGATAAATATATTGCATTAACGTATCGTGACAACGTGGTGACATTTCATTATTTTTTTTGTTTCCGTAGTAAATAATTTACTACTCCGTAGTAGTGGCAACTGGCAGACGAACAGACAGTTTGGCAGGCATGGTGAAATGTAAAATCAGATTCGTATGTAGCACACGCACACACAGACACACGTGTACAGGGACACACACAACGGACACACGGAGCCAGACCTACCTCATTCTTTTTTATTCTCCGTGTTTATGTTCTGCCATATCTCTTTCTCTCTCTCTCTCTCTCTCTCACTTTTTCACCGTCTCCTATCGGCCTACTCGAATATTCTATTATTCACGAGTTCTACGTAATATTGTAATATAGTGAGTGTATATATGTGTAAATATGTATATACCCATACATACACGCACGCGCACACACACACACACATGCATACATAGGCGTTCATACTCTAATATTATTATAACGTAGGCTACGCTGGAGCTGATTCCGCACCGCAACGAAATGCGGCTCAGCCTCTTGCATTCCCTTTGTTCTCTTCTTTGCCTTTTTCTTCTACACGTTTATATATATATATATATATATATATATATATATATATATATTCACGTGTTGTATATATTTATACATATACATATATATGTAGATACGTATATATGCGTGTGTGTTTGTTTCGTTAAACTCGATTTCTCATCTCCCTTTACCTGCTTTGTATCATTTGTTTTTATTTTAATATTAGGAATATCGGCAGTGGAATTCCAACAATAGACGCGGCAGGCAGGCAGTCAAGTCCAGGGAGGCGTGACCACACGAGCGTGCTTTCTAATATTCCGTAACGAAAAAATAAATCAGATAACGTTGTCGCACGCGAATTACAGCTAGTCCCAACTTTTCAACGCTCCGTCGTACCTCTCATTATTCGCAATGATAAGATATACACGTGAACGACGTCGTGGACGCACCCGGAAAGTCTGCGGCACTCTGCGTCCCCTCCCCCCACCCTCCCCCTCTCCCTCATCGGTGAATTATATACAATTGTTATACATGTAGCTTCGCGGGGTGCCCACCTCGCACGGTTTTTCGTTCTTTTACTCTTATTTATTACGTAGTACGTGTTTCGTTTTTATTTTCTTTCGCTCAAACGAGGCTCGTACTCTTAACGTGACCAAGCCGCAAATATTGCGCCCTTTACGCCTAGTATTCGACACGATTTTCATCCCGAGAACGGGAAAACCCGATCGATGGGTTTTCCTATCAATCGAACAATCGTTCATCTCCGTTTACGATCGTTTGTACCTTCTATAGAGAGAAACGCGAGACACTTTTGTAGATGATTTTTACGATGCCCGTTGTCGAGATACGGGAGAAAATCAATTTTTTCGAACGACGTTATCGAGAGAATTTCTCTCCCGAGGACGAAAGAAAAATGGGCACAGAGCAGTTTGAGTTCAAATGAGCTGTCGAAAAAGAAAATTATCGCGATTCGAAATAAAAAATATCCACTTTTCAGAAAAGGTAGAGTAAGGTTTTTTTTTTTTGCGAGTACATCGTGTTCAATTTTGCTCTGAACGTTTGAAAATGTTTATTTTTTTTTGTTTTTAGTTGTATCACGGCGATTGTACTTTACATTGGATACGTTTTACTCGTTACTGCAGAACGAGGACACGCAATCGTTTATCCGTTCTAAAACTTCAACGCGAAATGGCGTAAATACCAAGTTCTCGAGGAATGCGAAAGTTCGGATGAAAATACAAAACGAGAAATGAACCAATCTATCGTTCTGTAAATTTCAGGAAAAATGAATTATGTACTTGAAGTTACATTTCTTCATTGAGAACTAATCTTTCGCGATGTCGCGGAAAAAAAAGCCTTTTTTCCAATTTGAAACACTTTTACAAAGGGTTCACTGTAAACTCTTGAAAAAAATCTAAAAACAAAAACGACAACGCGCAGTCGACGAAGAACGAAGCTATATCAGAGTTACGAATTTTTTCAATCGATTCGATTTTCACGGACGCGCAAATTCGTGTTCAATATACCTCATATATTTTTCTATACGTACACGGGCACTCCAAGCCACATCGGCAAGCGATCGATCGTGAGTCCCTTGAAACTGGTTCGTACTTCTAATATTGTATCCACGGGTACCTTATTGAACGTATCTGTCGAATGAAAAAATTCTCGCTTTTTTCGTTCGAATACTTCGCTAGGCAAAGGAAACGACATAAAATTTGTTCTAGTGTCCCCGATTAGTCGACGAGCGAGTGTGGATATACGAAAAAAGTAACGAATCAGATGGAAAGGAGTCAGAATTGAACACTGAATCGGTTGGTATGGCCCCATATACATATTTACAAAATGTCTTCTGATATAGACGGGGGCACCCCAAAGCTCGGAAAGAACGCTTTTGTTTGACAATCTTCACCATTGCACCTTCTTCGCTGTCGTTTCACCTCATGATTTTTTTTACGACCTCGTTTTCTTGTTTCTCGACTTGTCACTTTTTTCTTTCTGTATCATTTCTTCTTCTGTCTGTATATATATATGTGTGTGTGTGTGTTTTCAGTATTTTCAGTTGCTTATCTTTTTTTGTTGTTTTTGTTTAGTCGTTTCGTTTTCTTTTGAAAAATAATTTCTTTACAATACTTTGTGACGTTACCGGGAAGATGTCGCGGTAGAAACGGCGTTCGTCATCGCGCTCTCTCTCTCTTTCTCTCTCTTTTTTTCTCTATCTCTCACTTTCTTTCATTTTCTCCCGTGCTTTCTCGTATTTGATTATCTTTTCGTGTCGTTTCGACAAACGTGCAACTCGGAATCTTATAGAGCAATGGAGAAGAAACACATTCGCGAGACAATGACGTGTCAGCAAACTGTCCGAAATTATAAAAAAAGAATCGAAATGAACGTCGCTACTAAGATTACAAATCACAAATGAAATCACAGACTTTCGTTGGTGCTTGTCGGGGGGCGTGTTGTTGGTGGTCTCAAGTCCCATACTTTTCTCTTGTAGTTGTTTCCCGCAACGTTATCGCGATCAAATCGGTCGCCATATTTCTTTTTTTTTCTTCGTTGTTGTCGTTGCTCTTCGCTATCGGTACAACGGCGTAGAACACCGACGTGCAGGCGTTAACCTCGGGAAATTAGTAGTTTCTCTTGTTTTCATTGCCGTTGGAGACGCTTCGGGACGATACGTACACGCGCGTTTGCATACGCGTGTATTCATACGCCCGCGCATGTACAGCTCGTTCCGGATCTCCTACGTCACTGCCTCTCATTCCCATCCATTCTCCTTGATCATGTGGGCAAGCTCGATTATGAACTTACCCTCTTTGTACTTCTGACTCGACTCGAACGCGTGCTCCTGCAAAATCGTAATTATTCATTAGCAACGCCTTACTCGTCCTTCCGGAATCATTGCGAAACTGATATCTCGGTTAATCACTGAGATTGTGCGTACGTTTCGAGTTCGTCCAAGATTAAGGAGCTCTCCTTGTGAAGGGTCATAAAAGTCTATTGCTCCAATCATAATTTTCCATCTCTCGAAGAAATGAAGAAATAATGGGATAACTGATAGATCAAAAAGCATACGACTGGTGAAGTTGAGATTGCGAACTTTGAAAGTTTATCGTAGAACGTCGTCGATGAACCGACGCGTAAAGAAATCTGTACGAAACGACTCCACCTCGGATAAAACAGACTTTATCTTCACGCCTTCAGTTTTATTATTCAGCCGATACTGAATATTGCTACTTCTGTGATAAAATGCTTAAGTCTGGATATCTCTTTTTCCTGACTGATTGCCTTATTTCCTGGGTGGAAAATTGATAGGACCGCATAGAATTAAGGGCCTTTGAGGGTCCATTTGAGTCTTCGTTTAAGGACTGGTAGAAAAGCCAAGCTCTTTAGAATTGATAGACGCAGAGGTCTATCGTTTAGCTTTCCTTCAATTCTTCGTTATCGAAGTTGATCGATCGTCTAGTTCTTAGCAATTTTTTGAATCTTCAATAATCGTCAGAAATTGTTTCAAGGAATCACTAAAAACGTCATCGAAATCCTCTTCGTTTAGTAAATCGTTGTTGATTATGCATCGCGCAACGAAACTTCTCCCCTTTTTTTTATATTTCGTTTGGTGTCGCCGACCAGGATGACACTCGAGTTCGTATTACTCACATATTTCCATCCGAGTGTCGTTTTGCAGCACTCGCAATAAATGTCGGCGACAGCGTGAAGGCCGGTCAATAAGACTCGTTCCTCGGCAGGTCCGCAACCCACGTTTACCCTGAAGCACCAAATTGTCACGTTTAAACACGTCGCATCGAAGTCCACGAATTCAGAAATATTTATTTTCGATGAAACAACGTTTTCCCGAAAACAAATTTCGGAATTGATGATACGTTGAGGAAACGATCTTAAACGCATGCTTACACGGAATTGAAGAGATAGGCACGACCTTGGCTGCCCTGGAAGGACTGAAAACGAGAACGAAACAAATTTAGTTAAATTATACATTTTGACGAAATCGAAACTGCGGTATCTTTGGTGTAATATCCTGATGGCAGTTAGTGAAAGTTTCAGAGAATGCGAGTGTATTTATTACCGTTTGGCACATAGAGTTATATATATATATATTGCATTCGAGAAGTACACGTTATGCATAATTTTGGAAGTTCCGCGCGATGTTGCCAGGTTTGCCAGAGGCGTTTAGAATTCGGGATTGGCATGAGCTGGCATTTCGGGATCGGAATGAGTCTTTCGTGATTGCGCAAGTGTTCGAACGGTGGAAATGAAAACAGTGATTTTTCATGTGCCTCCTCATGAAATTCTTACGAGAACACATTATCTGAAAATTCACAGTAGATTTTGAAATTACAGATCAACTTTACGATGCGTACTGAAGGTCAAGTTCACGTTGACAGATATTTCCCATAATGAAGAAAAATGAAAATTGATCGCGCCCCAAAATACTACGGGTTGCGAACTGGAGCGCACGGTCGTTATATGACCACGTGTGAGATTTGCAGTTTAACGGTAGCGCAATCTCTTCAATATAGAAAGACGAGTTACCGCGCACGTATCTCAATAGAGATGAAAACATCAATGGAATGTGCGAAAGAGCGCGAGAACGAAAGGGAGGGGTGAAGAGAGAAAGAGAGAGAGAGAGAGAGAGAGAGAGAGAAATATAAAGTATCACCTTAGAGATGAGTTCGTCGTGGCTCGCGAGGTGAGCACGGCAGTGTATGCACGAGTAAGTGCGGTGGCAGGAGGGCAGATAAGCCTGAAAAGTTTTGACCATGATGACGCGTCCAATGAATGTCACGCAACAAGAGACTGCTTTTTTTTTTTGTCACGAAGCTTTCTCCTCTTTGTCTCTCGATCTCCTATTTTCGCCTCGTTCGTCTTCGCGTACCCTTCTCACGCATTTGTACGCGAATAGTTCGCCACTCTCGAGGTTTGTTTTCTTCGTTTCCTCCCTCCCTCTTCAATCGTTACGAGATGTACGACGTATGTATCTTTCGTTACATACAAAAGTTCTTCCTATTTCGTCCTCTTCTTCGTCGGGTTCTCGTTCGTCTCACAGCTCGTCAGCTTCCTCCGACAATCGATTATTATCGTTATTATTATATTGGATTATAATAATACGTTTGCTATTTAGTGTTGTCGATTTCTTTTTTTTTTCCGGACGCGGGGTGGTGGAGCAATGGCAGCCCCGTTCACCGCCGCTTCGTACTGCGATCAGCTGTTGAGCTGGTTCAGACAGCGCCGGTTCGGGGACACCTGTAACCAACGAAATCAACGAATCATCGTTATTCAACTCTCCGTCGTTCAGCTTTAGCTATTACTAAATTAATCCAGCAAGTTTGATCGATCAATTCAATATAGCCACCGGCAATATACTATCCAACGTTGTTGGAGCGAGAACGCATCGGTGGATGAAAAACTGAGCGACCAAAATCGTCGGGACCAATGGATCGATGCTCGGCAACTTCTGCGAAGGTTATTCGGCTCACTTATTATATTATTATTACTTGAACTAATATTCACACATATATATATATAAATATAAATATATATATACGAATATTAGTTCAACTAATAATAATATAATATAATAAATTGATATTTCTTACTTTATCTACCACGTTCGAAACAATATTCACGATCGTTATTTTAACTGGACAAAGTCGAAACAGCCACCATGAAATTCTCCGAAAGTATAACAACAGACGGTTGAAAGCCGGCAATCATTATTTCCGAATGTCTGTCGATCGTACGTACGTTTTACTTAAGAAAAAAAAAAAAAAATCAAAAACTTCGTGAAACCATCTAGAATGTTTTACCATTTGGGAATCCAGTTTTTCCCGCTGTCGAATTACGTATAGTTATTGATCCACGGGGATATAACCGCGTCCCATTGAATATTCCTATAATCAAACATTTCAATGTTTCACAGCGCGAAATATCACAATATTGCAACTAAGTATTCGGGTCTTGCGTGCACTTTCGATGCAACGAAGACGGTTGAAAATCAATTCGTTTATTCAACCACCCCCCCCCCTCCCCCTCATTCTCTTTACTCGCACGTCATTCTACTAGGTTTTGCGAAAGTCGAAACCTGGCATTCGCATCCGTCACTGGGTCGAGACATGTTCGCGCAATGGAACAGGCTATAACTGAAGGATGGCCGATAAGCGGAGCATCGGGTCGTCCATATTCCCTGATGTACGTCAAGTCCAAAACTTTCTCGTACGTATCTCAGAGAACGCGAAGAACGCGAAATCAAGCTCTCAAAGTTGGTCTTGTAGAATATCAGCGATATCGAAAACTTACGAATACCCGTTTGAACGGGCGTGTACGCGCTATAGCCGGTCAAATCTATATAAAGAGGACCAACGTCGAGAATATGGCCCCCCCATTGGATTTTAGAGAAACCGGCTTTCCTTGTTTTTTTTTTTTTTTTTCTGCGCCCTCGTAAAAACGTGACACCGTTTCTACGATAACGAAAATTCAAAATTCCAAACACGAGCTTTCACGCTAAGGAACCAATCGGGATACGTTGCAGTTTGCAATGTTCAAATGCAACGGTATCTTTTTTAATTTGCTTGCGCAGATTCAACGAAAATGATATATATATATATATATATATATATATATATATATATACATTTTTTTAAATCGCCCAAATTTGGTTTTCTAGATCTGAGCTACAAAAGTCACTTTGGTACGACTCGAAAATCATACTTAACAATTTTCCATCAATTTGAAACAAAAGATTTTGGAAGAAAATGAAAATGTGAAATAATAATAATAATAATAAAGAAAATGATGATTACAAATAAAAATTATGACCGATAACAGGACCAATAACAACAACATCAATAATAATAATAATTAATAATAATAATAATAATAATAATGAAATCGACAATAATAACAACAACATTGACGATAACGTTATTAACAAGGGTAATAATAACAATAACAATGAAGATAACAAAAATATTATCACCGTTGAATTCGCGTGGCCTCTCGTCACTTATCAATCCAAAAAGTGGCATTCGAGCTTGTCGTTGCACGACGTTGTACTTGAAGCGCAGTCTTCCTATGCGATGTTTATATAAGCATTATTACGTTTACAATTCTGCAGATAGAAACGCGGAGGCGATTGATAAGAGAGTCGTAACGATCGCGTCATATCGAAACGAGTCAGCTGTGAGTTTCGTACGCGACGCGTGCGGATAAAGAAAAAAAAAACAAAAATGAAAATACGCAACGGAAGAAAAATGCGAACCGAACAAAACAGCGAAACACGCGGAAGTCTTATCTTTTTTTTTTTTCTTGAGTTGGATACACGTTGCACCGGGGGAATATACGACAGCGTCAATAAATCCAGACTCTAAACGATCTCCGATTTTTTTGGAGGGGTTGCAACGATATATTGAAAAATTTCGAGGTTAGAACTCGAAGATCGAGGATGCGACAAAGCTGGTTTTCAAAAGAAGCTCGAATATCCGGACGGTGGAACATTTTACATCGTTGAATAGGATTTGTTTCTCGATCAACTTAAGGGTGGTAGTTTCAAGGTAGAAACAGAATTACCGAGGAATCTCGTTCAAAATCCACAGTCGGGCATTTATTTTTTTTTTGCACTTTAAGGGATCGTCTCAGTGTGAAATATTTAAAAAATGTTTTTTTTTTGCATTATCGTATAGTATACACTGTTCTAAACATTCTCTCAAATTTTTAAATCGAAATTCAAATTACTACGGTCGCTACAGCGTTTCTTGTAGAAAGGGAACGAAGCGGGACGAAAATCTTTAAACGCGTTTTTCTTGGAATATTGTTTTTCAAAACGGTGTCCACTCTCAAAGAAAGAGTTTTGAAGATATGTATTTCGAATTTTGTGAGAACATTTTTAACGTCATTCTCTATCGCACTATGAAAGCTTTTTTTTTTACTCTTACTATTTTTTTTACGAAAAACTGTCGAAAAAAAGGGCCAAATCCGATACATTTTGTTTAAACCGCGATTTTTTCAAATTAAAAAGAAACCTCTATAGCGCGATAGCGACTTTCTTACAGATAAATAATATTTTTGAAATTTTTGTTTCACATAAGAATTCCGGCTGCAATCGTGGACATCGTACAGGACCTTTTTTTAACGTGTCGTTTCAACAATTTATTTAATTATTATATACAAAATAAATGAATGTAACAAAATCGTTTTATATTTGGCATAAATGTATTTATTTATAAAAAAAAAAATCAGACCGATTATTTTATTACAACATTTTTGAAAAATCGCGAAAATCAGTGATCTTTCGAACTGAGACGATTCCTTAATAGTCGGAACGCAAAGAAATTATTAGTGGCTCGTTTAGGCTACAAATATTGGTGAAACGTTATATTGAATATCATCAAAAAGGTTCCTCAACCTGCCAAAGAAACTTTTGAACGGTTACAAAATTTGATACTCGCAAAAATCAAGTACGCAATCAATAACGAGTTTCGAAGCGTTTCAACGTTGCAAACTTCATCTTTACGGTAAAAGTATAAATCGAGAAATATTTGAAAATAAAAAAAAATTGAATTTTCGATACAATTTTCCGCGTTGGAAATGTCGGTTCAATTTACAGATTTTACCGATCGCTACCAGCTGCGATATATCGCGTAGTTGAAGTTTGACCTACCGAATTCGTTATTCGAACGAAAAATTTCGAGGATGATATCGACCAGCGGTTTCGGATCGATGTAGTTTTGTCGAAGGTAAGGATTAAGGAAGTAGGAAAAGCATCACGTGCCCGCGCGACATTACGTTACGAATGTTTCTACGGTAAAAATAGCAGGGGTCGCCGGGGATATTTGACGCAGTAATATCACGGTAAGTAGACGTTTCTAGCCTCGAGGAAGACACGTGGCCTCGGCAAACTGCTCTGCTCTTTCGATGAGACGTTTCTGCATCAATCTATACCTAGTCTTGTGATTAAGCGTCTCTGACAATACTCTCATACTCTTAGGACCGTTGGTGCATACCTTTTGATTTTTTTTCGCTTCTGTAGTTTCCAATCTATCTGTACAGGTTATGGGACGAAAGAACTTGTAACATCAACGTTGCAAGGGAACGAAAATTTTCTAACCTAAACAAACCCAAACTTCCATTCTTTTCTTTTTTCAACAAACTTTTCTCAATATCAATTGAGAATTCTTTATCGATATTAGACAATTCGGATTTTCAAATATATTATTTCGTCTTGTAGAAAACATAATTTGAACATTTCTCGATGCGCTTCGAAAAAAATTTCAAAATCATCAAAATTTCAATCTGAAATATAGAATACTGTTTTAAATGTGTACGATTGAAATTCTGATAAATTCTATGTATTTTCGAGAATTCTATAAATAGATTTCAATTGAGAAAAAATATAGAAAATGGGAGCCAAAACGTGAAACCCAACGGTGAAGTATCTTTCAAATATCTATTAAATTATGTATACTCATAAGTTTACGATTTCAAATGAATATTAATTGGCGGATTATTTGTACCGGGTTTTATGAAATGAAGACAATAATAGATAAATGAACCCGTAAAAGAATAAACAGTGATCATATTATTTTTAATTATGGCAGTACAAAATTCAATGCCTCAAGTTCTATATATATATATGCAATATTATTGTGAACAAGTTAAAAAAAGAATAATTGTAAACAGCAAATAAAAATAAGTTTCCAGAAAATTATGATTTTTTTAATTGCCCAACGTTATATCAATAAATGAATAATGAACAGGACAAGATTTATTAATGACTTTTGATCATCGTCTTTTATTCCGGATTTAAAAAAATGAATAATAATAAGAATATAATAAAAAATAAGAATAAATAAAGACCACCATTTCGGATAAAAGTTTACAAAATTCATTAAAAAAAAGTTAACAATCCTTGACGCGGGTGTGTTGCGAAACGTCCACTCCGGACGCCGATAAACTAAATCAAGACATAAATCCGAGCGTGCGTCTTTACCTCCGGAATCGTGTTCTGTCCGTCTTTCTCGGTCACTCGCGAAAAAGGAATGGATCGTGAAACGTAAAGTCGTGTGTCGTCGACCGAATTATGAAAGCTTTAACAGCCGTTTAAACTAATTTGTCGGTATCTCGTGACAAAGAAAAAAAAACGATCACGTCCAATTCCGATTTCAATTTTCTGCAATCGATGGTCGTATTCTCCGGAAGTCAAACGCTCGTTTTTCCCCCCGTTGTTTCTTTGTTAGGGGACAAGGCACGCAGCTGTGTGGCATGCCGGGTAGCGACGAGCAATACCACCGAGCATGCGCGCGCCCGAGAGAGAGAGAGAGAGAGAGGGAAAAAGACAGAGAGTCGTTGAGCGCGTAGCGAAGAACGACGGATCGCGAGTGTGTTTCGCATCGCGTTAACTCAATTGAGCGTCCAGTAAAAGCTTAGAAAGAAAACAAGCCTCTTAGACTCTGCGCCTACGTGACGGCTAAAACGATCAAAATGGGCCATCGCATCGTTTTTCCTTTTCCCCTTCCATCAAAGGTACGCTAGAATCACCATCCGACTCGAAAACCACGTGCAAGGAAAACTCATAAATCTTCGCGCGAAATTGCGAACGCGAAAGATCCTATAAACATAAATAAGAGAAGGGGGAGGGGGAGGATAAGCAACGTCGAATGTTGTCGATAATAGTGGCGACTGCGTCGCTATCGGACTAGCAGCTGACGACGGGCCTGCCACAGCTGAGCGTACTTTGAAAGCGCGAGTGAGCGATACGCGCCGAACGAGGATGAACGTACGCAGGCCGCGCGAGTTAGACGGAGAGGCGGACGCTCGTTCCGCACATCGATTCGCGCCTTCACCCACTGTCAGATCGAACTCGGTAAATTCGCGACTGGACACGAACGAAAAAAAGGAAAAGCCGGAAACGTGAATGGTTTTTCCGCTGATCGTTGTAGCGACGTTCGCCTCTCAGCGATGTAAAAGGGAGAATCCATCGCGATGATTGATAATAACAATGGGGCCTCGCGTTATTCGGACGGAGAGGAACGTTGTAGTATCGCGCTTGATGATATCGATAACCGAAGTCGTGACAGCGAGAACGAAAGAAAATAAAAAAAAACAAACAGTATTGCCTAGTTGAGGGGAGCGAGCAAGCAAACGTGGGCTGAAGGAGAGAGGAAGGGAGGGGGCATGACCGCAGCATGGACGATGTGTTGCTATCCCAACTACGCTTCCCCCGAATTATCACGAACCGAGCCTGCAGGGGGTTGTTAACCGATTTCTTTATCTCTTGGACATTCTGCGCATTTAGTCGAACGATAGGAGAAACATAGTTCTGACGCGATTCACCGAGCCGCGTGGGCGTTTCAAATTTGTATCCTCGTGTTATTTATTATTCTCTCGTGCAACGTGCAAAGATGGTCTCCCGTCTTACGGCCTTTGTTGCTTCTCGCTATCTCTGTCTGATGCGCGCACACGCAGGCATCCTCGTTAAATCCAAACAAAGAAGCGTGCAGACGCTCCGTGGAGGATAGGGTTGGCGTATGCGCGATTCCCAGACGCCTCGTACGTAGTCGCGAACGAAAAAGAGAGAGAGAGAGGAAAACAGAACGACGGGGACGCGATCACAAAACGCAAAACACTCGTGGACGAATAAGTGCATCAAGTTTTTGCATGTAGAAGGCAGGGAGAACGAGAAAGAGACAGAGAGGGAGACACACACGTACGCGTAAAACACACGATGCGAACGTCTTGTTTTCGTACGAACCTCCATATGCATTCGTAACCGTGACAGTGACAATTGCCAATTAACGACGATGCGAAGACCAGCGTATTGAGTTCCTTCACGGCTTTGTCCTCGCGGGTGCCACGAAAAAAAACCAACTCGTTTTGTTCATCACTACGTCGCTCCGAGCGCTGCCCCGTAACCGTGTCTTAATACGAGTCCAAGCGAGCACCGTATACTTCCTACTGCTGATCGGCGGCCTCAGCGTTGTTCGATTTATTTCGGTTCGTCCGCAGGCGGGACGAGACCATCCGAACGCATGCGCTTTCCGATTATTTGTGTCTCCGGACATCGCCGCTTGTAGACGCCACCTTACGACCGCGAACAAAAAAAACAATCCGTGGCGCCCTCACGATCTAACAAACGCACTGCACGCACGCCTATCGATAAGCGAGATCGGCTTCTTCGAGAAAATTCAACCTCTCAGAGGTATCCCGCGTTCAGCGGTCGATATAACTTTGCATTTGTACCGTCGATTAAATGTTTGCGGTACACGCAAACCTTTTTTTCAAGTACACGCTAACGTCCTTGAGAAAACACGACCGAAACTGTTTTGCTACGACAACTCACGGTTTTCGCGATTTGAAATCTCCTAGTTTTTAGCACATTGGGAACTCTCTCTTTTCTCATAAATTATTGAAGTATTCGGTTTTAAGGTTAAATAAGTACAGAATTTGAGAGGAAATGTTTGCGATATCTCGAATCTAGTTTTTAATGTGTATATCACAATGTCTTAAGGGTTCCTTCAAAGAATTTATTGACATACTCATCATTTGCAAACAATAGAGTTGCGAAAATTTTTACAATTCGCTTGAGTTTGTTTTCGAAGAATGCAGAATTTCAATGTTGATTATCGCTGTCACTTGTATTTGTAAGAGATGTGAAATGAAAATGAATTAGAAATGTTTCATTCCAAAAAACCGCACGACTTCCGTTATCAGGATAACTCTTATACCTTTTGTTTCAAAAGCGGTGTAGCGGAAACTCCAAAAATTTCGACGGATCGAACCATTTTTGATGTCTATATGTACAATGCCAATTTAAAATATGCATATCGCTCACCCGCATCAGAACGTTTAATTTTCCTACGCGTCGCCTCTTTTACTTTCGAGTAGGAGATGCAGTGCTTATCTAATATGGCGGAAACCGACAAAGATATTTTCCTAACCTCATTCGATCATTGTGTCGAGATATGAACTTTCCCGAGTTACGTCGAGATATGTCGTCGTTACTTGCAACATCGTATAGCTAATGCACACGAGTGTCGGATCTGCATCGAATTCTTATTTGGGTGTATTACATGGTGGGATTCCGTGCAAGCTGCGTAAACAAAAGCGCCCTCTCGCCCCTGAACTCCACGAGGTCCGCTTACGCGACACGTGCTCGGGCGCCGCTCATACGTACGAACTTCACAGTACTATCAAATGGAATTCGAAAAATTCTTGTCCCCATTTTACCTCTTGCAGTTATCAAATTACGCACGCGTCTTTTATCAGCTCCTGTGAAAGAAATGTTGGAGAGGAGAATCAAAATCGCGAGGAACTTAAGTGTGTGATGCGATCTGAAGCTGTGCACGAACCATTGTTAAATCAGACAGAGAAAGAGGGACACGCCAAAGACGAAGACTTTTTTGCACAATCATAAAAATAAGGTGATGCCAGTTGAAGGGTAAATAGATTTCCGAGGACGAGTTTACCGGCAGGAACTACATCGGTAAATCCAATCACCGTAGCAGCGCATGTTTCGTGTATGGGCATCTCCTGCGAATGCTCCCAGTCGTTCTCATTTTAATAATTCGATGAGCATCCTGTCCTCCCAAAAATCTTCGAAGTCGCCGATGTATAATTGTGTTTTTTTGCAAATATGAAAATGAATAAAGAAATTCAACCCGTCCCGTATCTTACTCCCAGAAAAAGCCGCACGTTCAATTGAACATCAGCTACTCTGGACGTTTTTTTACATTTTTAAAAACTCACGCCACGTTTTACAAAGGAGACGGTGAAAAGTGCGCGAAACTGAGAAAGTAATAGGTTTTTCGGACGAAATCGTGAACTTGCTGCTCCATGCGTTACATCAAAACATCGTATTTTTGTCTAATTTGTTGAATGCATTGCTTAAAAAATTTAGAAATTGAAGCGTGAGCAATCGTAGTTCTATTACCATGCAATGTATTTCTTTATTGTGCTGCGGTTATGGTGACCAAAACGTGGATATTTTCGTATCGAAACCTTGTTTTGACTACGTACCGGTACTACCTTAATCCAGATAAAGGCTATCGCGCAAAATATCGGACGGCGAAGGTACCGCGCATGCGTGAGTGGTCCGGAGGGTACCGCGCATCGCGCGAGATCAGCGGTGACGTAACCTGCGGAGTGGGGATGAGAAAGAGTCAGGAGTGCGGAGTGTGAGTGTCGCGTCGCGAATTTCCACGCCACACGACAATACTTTTCGTATCCGTACAGTGCTGCCACGCGCTCTGCGCGGTCGTGTCGCAACACGCACACATATCCGGTGTTTCGCTCTGTAACACTATCCACCGTGTAGAAAACGCAAAACACGCGGTACACGATGCGTCGCTCGTACACATTACAGATGAGCATGGCGAAAATTGACCGGCGAATTTTTTTCTCTCTTCCAAATCGATCTCTCTTTCGATCCGCTTAACTCTGTGGCTGTTCTCGCTGATCGTACTGGCGATTTAACTTTCTGAAACACACGGACATTGCAAAGAGTTCCGAATAGGGCGAAGTTACGAAAAACAAACAAATCGCCGACTTGTTTCAATCTTTCTCGTGCGCACACGAGAAAAAAAGGAACAGTTGCACAAGTGACCGACAAAATATCATTTCTCGCTCTTTGTTTATTCAATATGTATTTCTTTTCTTATAAATTCATTATCCTACGAATTAGTTTTTATTTACGTGGAAAAGCCACGAGCGAAAGAAATAAGATCGAAATAGATCCAAAGATCGAGAACCGAAAGGCCAACGATTAAAACCTAGAAAGTAATGACGAAGTTGAAACTTAAAAAAATAAAGAGTTCACCGAACGAAAAAAAAACGAAGTAACTAACAAAAGGAAAATATATATATATGTATGTGTGTGTATATATATATTCATAAAAATGTATCTCCTCGATAAGGCAACCAATTTGTTGTGTTTAGTACTCCATTTAGTATGTATACTCCTAATGTAAATGATATATAATATTTATATATATATATATATAATTTATATATAAAGTATATGTAAAACACTAATATATGGTTATTTTTATTTTTTTCTTGTTACAAGCCTTACATAATTAGAATATAATATGTATAATTTGTATATATACTCTTGTAATAAAAGGGAGCGGCGGGATTGGGTGGAGGCGCCGGGGCTGTTTCTGTAAAGGACAGGCGGACAAGGGACGGGTGGGTGGGTGCTCGCTAAAGGAGATACGGGATAGGAAAACTGATTACTCCGATACTTGATTCTAGAGAATAATAAATATAACTAATGTGTAAAAGTGTGTACGCGTGTTCGGGTTGTGTACTCTCTTTTATTTCATTTTTACCATTTTTCTGCGTGTGCGAAAACTGTGGAAGGGAGGGATTTCGTGATTTTTCGCGCGTATGTCGGTGCGTGTTTCGTGTACGGGTGTAATGTCTGTGTGTCCGATAGGTGCAGGGAGGGAGGGAGGGTTAGTACAAGAGAAGTGCGTGCAGAGGGTTGCAGCTGGGTGCGCTTTCGGGGATGCTATCGTATCGGGGATTGTCGTCGACACGACTCTCGCCCCGTCGATCGTTCCTCATTTCATTTTTCATTCGAACGTCATCACTGTTTCACATGGTGACGTTCAATTGTATTGCTTTTGTGTCCACCGAGCACGCTTGTTGTTGCTGTTGCTGCTGTTGTTGTTGCTGCTGCTGTTGCTGTACTTGCTGCTGTACCTGTTGTTGTACCTGTTGCTGTATCGCCTGCAGTTGTATCGACTTCGTGTCAACGGTACAGGCCTGTTGCTGCGCTTGCTGTTGTTGCTGGGCTTGCTGTTGCGACTGCTGATGGACCTGCTGCTGCTGTTGTTGCTGCTGTTGTACCTGCTGCTGCTGCGCTTGCTGGCTAGAGCCCTGCTGCTGTTGCTGCACCTGCTGCTGAGCTTGCTGGGCCTGTTGAGCAGCCGCCTGGGCCGCCTGTCTCTGTTGTTGTCGCAGTATACTCGGTGGTGGATCCATGTGCTGACGCTGATGCAACAACAAATGATTCTTCTGAAAGAAGGCCTTGCCACACTTGTCGCAAACGTGCGATCTTATGTGACAACTTCCGTCCGTGTGTCTTCTCTGGTGCTGCGAGAGGCCGTGCTTCTGTGCAAAACCGCGTCCGCAATCCGGGCACAGATGCGGTTTCGGCTTCGGGCCCGAACAGACCGGCGGCGATGTCTGCGTCGCTCCGTGCATGTGGCTCACCCCCGGTGTACCGATTGGACCGTTCATCTGGACAAAACAATTTCAGGCTGGATTACAAAATTCTTTCGCTTTCTCGCTTACATCGCTAGCGTGCTTTTCGTTATATTTGATCATATTGTTTTTCAGGAATTCGACTCTGCAATCATTGGATTCACGCGGGCTCACGGGCGAGGCTAAAGTGACGGTGGTGAATACGCGCGGGCAGTTATTCCTTCACGGATCGTAGTCCGGGCGCGCTTCCCGGGAAGCTTTAACTTATTTTTTTTTTTAATTTTCAAACACGTCGACGAGGCCTTGTTCCGAGACGCCGGAGTACGAAGGTTCGCAAAGTTGCGAGTATCGAAGGAGAGCCGAGAAGGAGCTGTCCTCCTGCTTCCGTAGGAGGGACAGCTGGGAAACTAGGAGAATTTGGGCCTATCGAGATTGGAGCAAAACCCTCGGAACGTTCGAATGTTCCGAGTGTGCCTTCGACTCATGAGACTTTCGAAAATCGCTGGTTTCGGATAGATGCGAATCTCGAGGAAAACGAACGCGGCGCAGAGATCACCGTTTGCGAACGCAAATCGATCGACCGATCCCCGGCTACAAAAACGTCAGTAGGAACGATATTTGACCGGACGTTGTTATCCTAGACTGAAACGCGACAACCCTCTTCCCCGAGGAATTTCGTCCAGAACCGTGTAACCAGACCTCGATAACCATACAAATAATAACTAGGACGGCGAACGCCAATCGCAAACGATTTTCCCCGAACGTTTACGAAACATCCACGACCGAAGACTCATCACGGGTATCTGAGAAATCGAGACGGGAATTCGTCTTCGGTCGGGTGACTCTTTCGAGGATGAAGCCGCGGCGACACCAGAGGGGAGCCCTCATAGCTCTACGAAAAGTAAGAAGAAGAGAAAGAGAATATACCTGATGAGTGCCAGTGGCGTTTGGCGTTAAAAAGTGTCCTGGCGTTTGTTGAAAGGCCGCGGCTAGTCCGCAAAGGTCGGTGACGAGAGTACGATCGCCCGAGTGTAACCTCAAGTGCAACGTGAGTGCCTCCCGATTCGAAAAATCCAAACCACATTCCCTGAAAAGAAGAATCGATGCTCGTGAAGGATGCAAACCGCGAGTTGGGCGGGTGTTGGGGTGGACGGGGGCTAGTGGCGAATAAAGGCGAGAGACTCGAGATGAACGAAAAAAAGAGGGTTACGGGGTTCGGGACGGGGGGTATAAAAAAAAGAAAGGAGGGGCTCACCTGCACGTGAGACACTTCTCGTCCGAGTTGGTATTGTTGTTGTGTATCTTGGAGTGGGCGACGAGGTCGACCTTGCGCGGGAAAGCCTCGCCGCATACGGTACAGGCGAAGGGTGTTTCACCGGTGTGCAGACGCATATGAGCGAGAAGCGTTCTCTTCTGGAGGAACTCCTTGCCACAGACGGTACAAGAGTGGGGTACGCGTCCGTGGAGACGCCCGTGATTGACGAGCTCGAATT
The DNA here is from genome assembly GCA_030523105.1 of Ophioninae sp. A BG-2022a. Classification (NCBI taxonomy): domain Eukaryota; kingdom Metazoa; phylum Arthropoda; class Insecta; order Hymenoptera; family Ichneumonidae; species Ophioninae sp. A BG-2022a. The sequence continues at coordinate 7,635 of JAPYZI010001781.1, read as the reverse complement.
TCCTCTGGAAGGTAGCACCGCAATCGTGACACACGAACGGATGTAAGCTACCGTGGAAGCGCGAATGCATCGTGAGATGATCCTTCTGGGAGAAGGACTCGCCGCACTCTTCGCATACGAAGGGTCTCTCGCCCGAGTGAAATTTACTATGCGTCACGAGATGACGCTTCAGGGGAAACGCGCGTCCGCACTCCTGACAAACGAACGGTCTTTCGCGCGTATGAACGCGCGTGTGCGTCACCAAATGATGCTTTAGGGTAAATGATTTTTTGCATTCGCGACACTGATAGGGTCTCTCGGCGCTGTGTAGCAAGAGATGAGTGTGTAGACAGTGTTTGTGCGCGAATGTTTTGCCGCAGTGTACGCATATGTGGGGACGCTCGCCCGTGTGTACTCTCGCGTGAGTCGTCAGATGATGCTTGAGTAGGAAGGACTTGCCGCACTCGGAGCAAGAGTAGGGCCTCTCCTTGGGGACTCGCACCTGGCTACCCATGTCCTGCTGTTGCTTCGTCGCCTTGGTCGTTTCGATCTGCGTCGCGTTCACGTGAGTTAGCACGTGACCGAAATGCGAACCGCCGCCGCCGCCACCACCGCCTCCGCCGCCGCCTCCACCACCGCCTCCGCCATCCGCCTGGCTCGTCGCAACGTTGTTGGAGTTGGTCTGATTGGAGGCGGCCGCCGCTCTCTTCATCAGTATCTCGTTGCACTCCTCGGCTGTCAGCTGGAGGGGTCCCAGTGGCGTCATGAAGTGTTTGCTCATGGCGTGCTTGTCCGCCGTTGTGAATACCAGCGCGTTGGAGAATAGCGAAGGCGGCGGTGTTGGATGCGCGGCGTCGCAGGTGCAGCCGCCCTTGTCGCAGGTCAGGGAGAAGACGTCGTGGTGCTTCTTGGTTCTGACGTGCGACTGGTTGTGACCGACGGCAGCGTGCCCGTGATGCGTCGTCGTCGTTGTCGTCTGTTGGCAACTCTCATTCATGGAGAACATGGGCCTGCGAGGGGTCGCGCTTATAGCTACCTTTGCTGGCTTTATGTCCACCTGAATCTTTTGACCCGAGCCTTGATCCTGATTGTTGTTGACCGCGTAATTTATATTGGCGGTCAGGTCCGCTTGCGAATTCTCCCTGGTCTCGGTACCCGGGCCGCTAAACGACCACGCATAACCGAAACCGGCGCCCGCGTTCCCAGGCGTCGTGCACATGTTTGTCAGGGTCGTTATAGAACCCTCTTCGCTGTTTATCGTCGTCGTTGTGTCGCCCTGCAACGACGACTCCTCCGTATTCAATTCGGACGCCGAGACAGTACCGCGTTCGCTCTGACTAGCCTCGGTACTAGTGCTCGGTGCCAAATTAACGGTCAGTGCGTCATCCTCCTCCACACCGATGGACTCGACAACGACAAAATCGTCGGCGTGAAATATCTTGACCGTCTCCAAACCGAGGTACTCGTCACACTCCAGTATCTCGGCTTTGGTGTACCGGGATGGAGCAATTTTTGACTATTATCATGTTACACACCGACGTTCAATCGGTGTGCTCGCTTTATTTTGTTATAATCCCTCGCGATCCTTTTCTCTCTCCCTCACGCTCAACTTCCTCGTCTTCCTCTATCACTTCTCTCGGAACGTCGCGCTTGTCACTCGCGCGAGCTCCGAAATATCAACGAAAATCTCGAGTACACCGCGAATCGCGGTTAACCCTCCGATTATTGTGTCCCGAGCGTGGGCGAGCAAGCGCGAGAGAGACGGAAGGAGGCGCGAGCGAGACGCGCCGCGTTTGGCGGGATCTCGAGCTTTGTTTGTTCTCGATTCTCGGTTACACGATGTCTCGCGTACGAACCACCTCGAGAAGGTTTTATATCCGTGGCAATCGCGCGGTCCGCCGCTTTTCTCGTAGCAGGTTGAGGACTCGCGCGTACACGTATACACACGGACACACGCACTCGTGCGCATACACTCGCATACATATATCTATATATGCATATTTATATATGTGTATATATATATACGTATATAGTGAGAGAGAAGCACGTATCGGAGTTCCTTGTTCTTTCTCTTTTTTCTCTTGCGAAAGTGATCCCGCGCAAGATCGATGAATGTACTCTTCGACGACAAAAATGCCGTGTCCAGGAGGCGCGAGGCGAACTTTTGGTCCTCGGGAAAAACTTGCCGAAGGACACGGACGTCGGGCAGAGGAAACCCCCCTCTCAGTTCACACTCTCGCACGCCCCGTATAAAATTTTTTCCCCCGCGTTATGTATATACATATATATAGATATATGTATATGTATGCGTGTGTCTGTGTGTGCGCGCATGCACACACGTACGTATGTACATATAATTCACAACCGCGTTTTTTTTCGCCGTATATTTGCCGCCCGCGGGACGCGCGCGACCGAAAAGGTAGAAAAAAAGCTACGGCAGGTCGCCGTTCGTCTGAACAAGATTTTTTTTTTAGTATATGTGTATGGAGTGTCTCGAAACGCGGCGGCAGCGGCAGCGGCGGCGGCGACAGCGACGGCGACACGAACGCGGGAGCTATCGGCTACGTATTCCCTCGCTCTTTTCTTCCCACACACGGGCAGAGTCTCTCGAAGTCTTTCTCTATCTATCTCTCTCACGCGCACACTCATACACTCGCGCACACTCTTACCCCGTCGCCCTCTCTCACTAGTTCGCCCCGTCTTTCTTTCTCTCGCTGATCCGCGGCGTCTATACGGGCAAGAGGACAAATCTTTCCACCTCGCGTTCTCACGTCACTTCGTCGATCTTGAGTACTCGTTTATTCGGGACGATCGTACGCATGAGAGAGCTCTTGCACCAATGTTAATCAACAATCGCGCACCCACGTTAACCATTTATTTAACACAATTGCATATTTTACATGTCCATACAAAATAGCCTCATATATCGGCCATTTTATTTGTAAACTACCGAAAAACAATGTTGCCAATGCACCCGAAGTTTTGGAGGGAGCAACGCCACGGTCAACAGCGTCATCGAGCTCTCGTGTTCTGGCAGCACTGCGTCCTCCCGCCGACGCGAGCTTTCTTCCGCCATATTTGAATACCCGCACCGCGCCGTGCGCGAAACCAGCGGCTCCGTCATCGAACTATATCCCCGTTCAATTTTTTTCTTCCCACATCGTGCCTCGCGTTCCCAATGAATTTACGACGCTCCCCTTTCGCGGGCTCTTTCTTTCTCTCTCTCTCTCCCGCGCTCTCTCCCTCTCTCTCTCCGTTTTTACACCGAAACACCCGTGGATCTATCCAACGAATTTCGATGCGATGATTATCGCGGTGTGTCGAGGGTCGGCGCGAGTATCGATCGACGCCGCGGACGCGATTTTTTTTAAGAAAACGAAAAAAGAAATACGCCGCTCTATCCTGGTTATTGCGTCGTCTTTCCGCGGATAACTAATTTAACGATCAATTATCCAGGGACGTACCTAGTTGGCTCGCGAGCGGGTATCCTCACCGCCCTCCCTGCATAGCCGCTTTGTTCTCACCGCTCTTACCGACCAATACATCGATGACTCATTTGCAAATCCGTGCATTACGCGGATGTTCCTATAATGAGAAACGCACACAAACCTTGCAAACGTACGATTGCATTTATTCAAAAAAGTACATTTTGTCTTCGAAAAAGTAGTGTGCGATGCGGTCGTGAAGAAGTCAGAGATTACAGAATCAGACGCGAAACGATTCACCATTGGGATTTAATCGTAGAATAATGACCTCCGGACAAGTCGTCTGTGTGAATGCGTTGTGAAATCCTGGAATATTCAATGAATGACAACTTACTACGGTTCACGTGGGCCTATGCTTAGAGTTTCCAATTTTATAGCTGTGAACGGGTGAGAGGAATGAGGGAGGTTAAGGACGCCCGAACGCAACGGAGAGAGGGAACGGGCGAGAGAGGGAGAGAGAGCATGGAAGACGCAACGACATCGAAATGTGGAATCTGTCGTGAAACCCCGCAGAAAACTGGTTGCTGTCGGCCTCTGGTGTCCAAGTATCGAAACTCTTTCTCGCTCGGTTGGTCACAGCGCCCACTTGGCAACCGATGAGGCAGCTTTACAGAGTGCGAAGCGAAGCGATGATAACATGATCGAAATTTTAGTGGTTATCGCTATATAATAGTAGACAATAATTATTTTTCGATTTACTTATTTTAACCAAATATTATTCCCATGTGAGAAAGTTTGTTCGGAAATTTTATTTCTCGCTCTGTTACGCAGTTGTCGATTGTGAGACCCTTCAACTCGCTACAAAACCACACAACTTATTGTTTTTTCGTTAATGTCTTGAATGAACGTTTCCATATCATCGACTGATTAGCGGTAAAAGAAATGCTAATCAATCGCTAGAAAGCAATGCGAACGCGCAATTTCAATCCCGAAAATGGCGAAACTGTATAAAAACACGTGCTTATTACCTGCAATGTGAGTCGCGCGGATCTCTCAGTTGTTCTAGAATATTGCGGCGCGGTTTGCGTGATTGAGCTTCGTAGTATCGAAGCGGTACGCGGAGGATCATTGGCCGCGTTTGGTTACAGAATTCGGAGTTTTAGCGGCAATTAATGATTTAGATCAATGTAGGCGCTGCTGTGGCAGCATTTCGCAAGAGAAGATGAAATGCCCATCGCGATCTCACGTACAGGCTAAAAAACTGGAACAAACGACGATAGTGGTGGGGGGACCAACTGGGAGTTTGTATTCTAGCTGCGGAGTTATGCCGCTAGGTGGCCAATCGTAGCGGAATACCAACGCTTGAAATTTCAATACCAGATCACGGTTTTCGTTTTTTGCACTTCTTTACCAGTTTCGTATAATCTAAAAAAATCTATAAAACGTCACACATTTTCAAGCCCAGTTTTCTCATAGACATCAACATTTTTTTGTCGAACCAAACATTTAACGTTAAAAGGCTTAATTTTTTGCAAATCTCAGTAAAACAATTTTAGTTATCTCTCTCGCACTCATATGTCACGTAGTACAGTATCTACTTTCGCTTAAAAACGTGTAGAGAATCTACATAACCTCACAAATTTTCAGAACCATAAATAAAAAAAAAAACAAAATCATAAATTTATGAAAAATCGTATCGATATGAAATAACCGCGTTTGAACTTTGCTCCTGACCTTTGGTAACAAAGTAACCACAGTTTGCGTTGTAGATATAACACTCGGAAGGGCTGGAAATCGAACGTTGTCGAAATCGTGTCCTAACCTATTCTATACGAACATACACATGCATGATTAAATCAATAATACTAATTCATAATTCAAACAACATACATTTATTTTTATAACCTAAAAAATTGACTATTAACATTTTTATTTGTCAGTAAACGAGGTTAATAATACAATATTACGAAAAAAATACCAATTTTAATAATAATCTTATCATTGTAAGAAACAATACAAAAAAACAAACGTTTGAAAAATGATATCGATATAAGATAATCTCGTTTGAGATTTGCTCCTGATCATCAGTAACAAACAAGCGTGGCTTATGGCGCAGACATTAGAGTCGAAGGGGCTCGTCCTCGAAGTTGAATGTCGTCGAAATCGTATCGTAACCTACAAATACGTGTAGGTATATATATATATATACATCCTATATCTATTATAAATCCTGTCCGGGACGATATATAACCTCCTCGTACCACTTAACGACTCGGTACCTGAACCTGATGCTTCGTCCCACCCGTTCCGCGTTAAAATCTCTCACTCTTGCTCGTGCCGCCCGAGTTCTATCTCCCTCAATCTTATGCTATTCCCTCGTCGAGTTCTTCACGGCGAAACCCCTCGCGGCTGTGTTCTTATCCCCTTGGACCATTCCTTGTTCACCCTCATCCTCGGGATCGTTCGCTCCTCTTAAACGGTCGCTAATTAGCACGCCCCGGCATTCGTTCCTCCGTTTTCGTCGAGGCGTGAGTCTACCGCACGGTTCATCTTCCCTCGGAGCCGCCATATTTCCCTCTCCTTTCCTCTTTCATTGCCGGCAACCTAGGAAGTACGTCTCGCTCAGTCGGGAACCCATACCAGAGTGAATGTATCGGTGAAAGGCTGCGGTGAAGCTTGCCTCGTAAGAAACACCCGTCGCGTCATAGACACGCGTCTGAATCGGCTTCACGATTTCCGTGTCTTATCGGAGAGTCCTCGAAGGTGAAATAACATTTGGGAAGAACGATGAACGCCTTCAACGAACTCGAATGAAGGTATCACGAAATTTGTATCGCGGCTCCGAAATGACTGACGCTACCGATTGAATTCTGGTGTTTGGGATCCTGATTTACTCACGATCAGTACTCAACCGTACAATCGGTATCTGATTCACTGATGAGGGTTAGACGATGCGTGATGTTTTTTTTTAAAGCTGTCTAAAATCGAATTCGTAGCACGTTGAATTTCATCGCGTTTGGTTTACGTTATAACATCAAGTAACCTCGTCATAGGATTTTTAGAGGTTATTGTAGAATCCTGGCGCGATTGTATGGAATAGAAACCCGGCTTCGGTGACCCTAAAAAAAGTCGTGAAAATCTGAATATCGAACATTCTTTTTTGGTTCTCTGATACTTCGATCCGAAAATAATACCTATTTCTAGTAATAATTGATATTTCGATCACTTCGTTTAATCCTGAATAAGAATAGTAACATTCCAAAATAAAAATGTTTCATTCCGAAATGTTGTTCAAAGTTTTACCGAAAATACGAATTTCTATGTAATAAATCGACGTAATAAATAGCAATGAAGAATTTTTTTATTGATTTTGATTGTTAAAAATCACGTTTAAAGATATTTTATTTCTTGTAATGAAAACAACAACGTTAGTATTCTTAATAATAATTTTACACATTTATTTCTGTTAATAATAATTCATAACCTTACCAAAAATATATATTCGTTAATTTTTCCCTCAATTATTACTTTTCGTCACGAGTGCCTATTAGCCCAAAATCTTATTGGCTAGATCGCCGGTTAGTTCCTTACCTCAAACCCGACACGGTCTATTTGCATGGTTGATTTTTTATCGACGGGAAGCGAACGTTACGCGCGATCGTCTAATGTCAACGTGTTTGACGAGGAAGCCGGTACACACGTTTTACGACTCAATAATAAATCGTTCGTAAGATATCGGGAACGGAATGTGCGATATAGACAGAATCAGGAGATGTCCGATGTTCACCTACACACCACTTGTGTGACGGACGATGAATACGAGTGTGAATGATGGGAACCGGGGGAATGTACATGGCGGGAGGTGATTCCAAGTTCGAATTCGAGGACTGTCCTCGAAGTAACCATTTTTCGCCGTACTGAACAACCAGCAAGTTCCGAACAAGGCGTAATGTCGATATACCGTGTGTAAAATTTTTCACACACGTACGAATCTTCCGATTTTTGAAGATATATATATATATATATATATATATATATACTGAAATAAACGATTTAATTATTGAAGATTTTTATGATTCAAGAATTATTGGAAAATTGAAGAATTGTGAAGAATTTATAGAAGAATTCGATCATTGAAGATACATACTGAAATTAACGATTTAATTAGTGAATATTTTTATCCATGAAAAATAATTAAAAAATTGATGAATTGTAAGGAATTAATTGAAAA
>JAPYZI010001780.1:0-19282 GCA_030523105.1 Ophioninae sp. A BG-2022a | reverse complement strand
CATACATACCCCTTTGCCTCTTTTTTTGCGATTTTTCAAGTGGACTTTCCGGGGAAACTATACGAGATATCGATACGAATCCAACGCCATTATTTAAGTTAGGCAAAAACCTTTTCCAAACTCTCCAAATGTATTTCCATAGCATAAAAGGTGCTCACCCTACGACCTTTTGAAATTCCGTGATTTTCAAGATTTTCACTTTTCTGGCAAAGTGGCCGGGGGGAGTCGAAAAATTTTTTTTTCCGTTTTTAACCTTTTAAAGGGATGTATTTGATCGGAATTTTTTCGCTGATTACGAATCTGCCCGAGTTTTTCCCGAAAGTGCAAAATTAGACTGGAAAAATGAGAAAAATCCGTTTTAGAATACTTTTTGGACTTTTTTGTCTGCTGCAGATTACGGTAGCTATCGTAGCGACGGAGGTTACGAATTAGCGCAGTGAACAAGTGACAAATGCCAAGTCAAAAAGTATATTGATTTTTCGGAATGATGCAAGCGCAGTCTGTGAGACTGGGGAATGCGAGCCGCTGCGCCGCCAGTGAGAAAATCATTTAACTGAATTTTCTTGATGGTCGATAAGATTTTGAGCTCTGGTGGTACATCTGTGTGAAAATTTTCGAAAACCAATTTCTCCGCTATTTCTTCATCGAAATAGACGAAACAAAGCTCAAAATGTGTACTTTTGACCGCTTGAGAGGCTTATGCTCGGGAAATTTGTGATATTGCGATACGATGGATCGTAGCTCGCAATTGCTCCCATGGTAACCACAACCTGCACAATTATTTTCAAAATTTTAGTAAATGCCGAGCATGTTCCTCTTGGAGCAAGCGTCCTGCATATACACAATAAATTTCATTCAAAGCGGTTTAATAGTGTGGGAGAAATTAAATTTTGAAATTTCGATGTCGCTAGGAACGCGTTCGCCATTCCCTTAAGGATTTACTGAATGAATGTTTAAAAAATTATTGAAAATTTGAGATGTGATAGATCTTTATAATACATGAATAATTTTCGATTCTTTTCACTGAATTATTCAGTAGCCATAAACACATTAATTCCCGGTATATTTTATGGTAAGTATTTTAAAGAATTTCGTAATAATTAATATCTTTACCTCGGCGGATAAGGAGGATAGGGATGCGGCATGAAGTGCATTGGTGGTGGCATGTGATAGTCTCCCTGCACCGGTGGTGAAATTTCCGTGTCCATGGGTAAACTACAGTCCGGACATGCGTAGTAATAAGGCTTGCAACGATGACACATCGTGTGATTGTTCTCGCAAGCGTATTTTGGCGATAGGCCCATCGGCAACGCGCATATCGGACAGATACCCTCATTCTTGAATCTTTCCTGAAGACTCGGATATATTCCTTCCATGATCTGGCAAAAAAAAAGTCGAATCTTTCAAGCTGTTACGAGCAATGACGGAAAATACCAGGCATGATCAAATTTTGTCCACATTATTACGTCATCGTAAGACAACGAGAGCATGACTCAACCTCCAAACGCGAGATATAAAGTTGTCTCGAACGATTCATTGATTTCTGTTTCGTAGAATAAAATGAGTCATTGAGAAAAAAAAAGTATTTTTTCGCTCAAAGTACAATGAATGTTAATATTAATTATTTAAAGTTGAATATATCTAATTTGAATTAATTTTGATAGGTCTTGACTGACAAAATCGAGATAACATTTTATTCAGCCAATAATACACACAACGGAAATTCTTTTTTTCTTTCTAATTGGTCTGTCATAATTTTCGATGACCTTTTCTGACGAATTTTCTCCAAAAGCGCAACAAAATTTGAGCATTTGTTATTACCTGATTTGGCTAAAGTCCGCTAGTTAAAAACAAGAAATGACTTGATCGTTCAACAGCGCAAATGATAATGACTTCATTGATTGAAACACACTGCAAATGAGTTTCAAAGCAACGAATCTAAATGAACGTAGAAAAGAGCGTCTATTCGCAAATTAACTTACCGCAGGTGTTCCGCGCACAATGTTTTGACACTAGAAGGCACTTTTTCGTTATTGATAAAAATGGAAAAAAATGTTGCGGGTAGAAAAAATAATTGCACCGTTCTCAGATGTATACTCCGGGGAATCCGGCAGCCAAAGTCTCCGGCGTTTTGTCAATGAAACGTCAGTGGAAATAACGTTATCTCGACGCACGGTTGAGACTGATATGCACGGTTAAGACTGATAGCGCGCCCGAACTGCCGGGTCTCTATCTGATAAAACGTCGCTTATTTTTGTGATCACGCTGTTTGTACAGTCGGGCGCGATGCCATTCGCCACATTCAGCCATTGCCAAATTCGATCGTCACGACTGCCGTTCCTTGCAACTTCGACCTACGACGCCGAAAATCATAAGAATCTTTTTCTTTTTTATCGTTTTATTGGACAGCATAGAACGTGATTAACTTTTCGATTTTTAAGAAAATATTTCGTCTTGACTTTCATTTTGTTTATTTGTTTTTTTTTTCGTTGTGTCAATTTCTAGGAGAGATATCTGTCTCCTTTGGCGCGTGACAGGATGGATCATGTTAATTATGAGGTAGACGAGTGTGCGTGCGAGATATATATGATTAGATACACAAGTGCCCGTATCGTATTCACGTGGGTGGTAAGCACGCGAAAGCCTCGCCCGTACATTCGACGGTGTCAAATTGAAGTACACCTTTCTCGTATCCAGATGCGCATCTGTACAGGGTGTCAGTTGACGAGGTGGTAATGTTTTTATTTTTTTATTTTGTCTTTTGCTTCAACAAGTAATGGAAATAGAATTTCTTAATTGGTTCGTATATTCCGTGATCGACAGAAAAAATGACTGAAGAAAACGCCTGAACATTTTTGCGGAGGTGAATAGAATTATAAAAGAATTTTATGGACTAAAATTCAAATCGTTCACTTTGAAAATGGACGAATTCACTGAATTTTTTAACATCGTAAAATTTCTGGACAAGAGTGTTAAAATAACACGAGCATCTTGCAATCATCACCCTGTACGTGGACATTGATGGCAGCATTCACGATATGAACGGTTAGAAGAAAATTGTGAAGGAAGGAATGACATGTAGCAGTTGAGCTATGTAAAAACTTGACAAACCCCTGCACTCCCTACCACTGCAATCTTCTCAGAAAGTATGTTAGGTACATCAAAGATATGCCAGGCCAAAAACCCCTCTTCCATTCCTCTTCGGATACTGGTCACTGCACACAATCACTCCAAACGTCCATCGACCATAAATCATTTATGGAAATTCTTGTCGCATCCAGCCTGTAACCAACGACTGTAATAACCGAAACATGAATCCTCTACAACGCTCTAGAGGCATCGGACGAAACTGACCCACCCAAGGAATCCCTGACATTTGATACTTTTTTTCCATTTACCCAGTGGAGAGTGTCACATTCGCTGCACGTTTTGTAGACAAGCTTTCGCGTCTTGTATGGATTTTTGTCTTTTCTTTCAAGCTTATTGATAAGCTGTACTAAAAGTGTAATTCCGATACGATTTGTTTCTATCTTATAGTATTGACGTTTGTATCAAACAAATGCAACGAAAATTCTCTAATGGAGAACATTTATATTTTTTTCCAATTTCAGATCGTTCGATCTGGAATTCGAAATTCGATTGATATTATAATAGATAGTAGTGAGAGTAAAAGATGTTCTTGCCTTTCGAAGATTCCGTTGATTTTCAATTTTTACTGCGAAAAGTATTAATTCTCGTGTTTGTGATCTATGACCTCGAGAAGATTAGTTAATTTGAGAGAGTAATGTACTCCACATGGAATACCTCATACAAAGTAATGTACCAATGTACATACATCCGGTAGCAAACCTCTACGCGAGTCGTTACCTAGCACGCAAATTGATTTTAATATTCAACACTCCAGACCGCAAAGTTTCCAGGACATCGTCGATCCAAATGAAATAAATTGGTCTCGCTTCCTTTTCTCCCTTCGCCCATCCGTCTCCCTCCATTCTTCCCTTCTCGGTTCTCCCTCCGGACGAGTTTACCGAAAAATTGAATGGTTCGGGCGTCAATCTATTGATAAATTGAGACCTCGTATGTAAAACGGGGACAGCACTCGCAACTCTCTCAACTTGAAATTTCACGAGGCTTTCGTTTTGCAATTTATGTGTGACCTACATACATATGGGAAGCAGAGGGCTGTTATCCAACGCATATTTGACGATGATACGCAGTGATGAACGCGAAATGAAGTCGGCTAATTAATAATAGATGGTAATACATTCTATTGAATAAATAAATATTGTCGCATCCATGCAAACGTGAATTTAACCTTGCAATCAGAAGGTATGCATACTGCGTTGAAGTTTCTACCGTCGAAACGCAACGAAAATCATCTCTATTTTTCAAAGTTTCACTTTTTAGTATTTTTAATTATTTCTTCGTTAAATTCAGAATAAATGTACATATCAGGTACTCGACGAAGGTCCTCAAAGAGAATTAACCTAATTCCTTTATTTTCGTACAGTCATTTGTATGAATTATCCGATCCATAAAAATCCGTAACTTCATAATCGTCAGATAAGCTTCTACTGCTAAAGTTTCTACTTTTGAAATTGCAATACAAATTCCTCTGACTTTCTCCTCTGTTCTTTTTATTATTTTTTTATTCATTATACATTTATTGAACATTCGGTAAATTTCATACAAATTGATTGGGCTAGTCGACATAGTAATTAGAAAAATCGATGAAGCTTTGAAACAAATGTTGTCTAGTTTATCAAAAAAATGATTGATGACCAAAAATCATCGCTGGGCGAGTTTATTGAGATCCCCCATTCCCCAAATGAAAACGGTCTTTCGAACTCGTCAACTGCACATTCTCTCGGCTTTAAATGACGATAGGCATGCATAAATGCGGGGCTGGGGGCCAGAATCGTTGACGGCCACACATTTATATATATATATATGATACATATGTATGATGTGTCAGATATTACAAAGGCATAGGGAGTGTGGGTGGATCGGGGCTGAGAATGGACGGTGAGTAATCGGTGAGCAAGAAATTCTCGAAGGTTCGCTATACATAGCGACCACACGAGATTCCTCAGGGTCCGCTCCTAGGCACGAGAACATACGTGAATTTCTCGAGATACTCCTACGCTCGTATAGAGCGAATTCGGTGCCTGCATGATCGTCCAATTTTCACTTTTGCTAAACACATTACTTGGATTAATCAAGACTTCAATAATACTGAATTTAACCTGCTTTTACCGATCGGCGCAATAGATAAAAGACTTAAGAGGGAGATATGATCCGTCGAACCCAGCGTGGCCCTCGTTAGTTCGGAATTCCCCGTGTGTCATGCGTTGCGGCTGCCAGACGTTCTCGTTTTGAATTAATACGGCTAGACTCGAGGCACAAAAAAAGGACATTCTCTGGATTATTGAGAATCACGAAGCTTGCTGAGGAAAAGCTCGCCGAAGCGTGACGGAGGAAGTGTGCGAGAGAAAAGCGGAAAGCGAGCAAGGGCGAACAAAAGTTCCAAAGGTTACTCGTTCAAAGTAGCGACGATGCAGGAAAAACTGTTTTACATTCGCGCGTATGAGTATCTATACTCGAAGGCTTTACGTATCGAAGGACGAGATCGGCATTGATTGTGCGTACAAAAAAGCGAAGCTTGCGCCATTTTTCTTGGCATCGCGAATTGCCATGGCAGAGAATTATCCGTCGTCGAAAAGCCGATAATCGCCGGAAGGGCGAGCATAGGGAAAACACTTTCCGATAATCGATGAAGGGAGGCCACGCTCGCGGATGAGTCTTGGATACTGTGACGTGTTCTATTCAATGAAAGCTTTTTTGCCATCGGGCTTATCCCAGCCTCGACATTGTTCTCTATCAAACCTGTACGTGTGTGTGTTGAGAGGACGATTGTGGGCGAACGGTCGGTATGCGCGATTGCGGTGATCTCACACGTCACGCAACGTCGGCCCGAGCGAATACTTGGATGGGTGACCGCGTAGCCATGCAGTGGTTCGCATACCGACCAACCAGCGATATCGGATTTTCAATCACTTTTCCCCAGGTACAAATAAAAGTTAAAGAATAAAAAGGCCTTAAGGTAGCCCCCGTTGTTTTTTTATGATATTTCCTGAAATTTGGCGTTTCCGACAAACTTTTTTTTTTGTATTTTGATAAAAAATCTTTACGTAATCGTATTCTTTTTTCCCATGCTTTACGTAATCGAATTCTTTTTTAAATGTCATTGGATTCATCGAACTCTAACTATTATTTTATTTTTGGCAGAATTTTCATTACAGACTGTTGATCTTTGTGAATTTTTATTTCCACGCTTTCCTCTTTTCCTTTTCTGTTATCAAGTTTGCTATATTTAAGTAGGACCGACGCTACAGCCGTTCACAAATTCGTCCTTTGGACGATCCTAGACTAGCGACCAAATTGCTTGTCCAAACAACTACAAGCCTCCGCTTAATTGAGAACTTCTCGTCGGTTACGAATATAATCGAGTTTACGGTGAGTTTCGAGCTGACCGCGAATAATACTAAAATTATATTTATTATTACAAATAATAACAATAACTTCCATCTTCCCTTTTTAATTTCCAACTAAGTTCATTTACCTAAACTCAACCAAGCAAAAGGTCTTTCTATTGCATATATATCAGGTACGCACAACTGTAAATATATCAGGACAAGTTTTGGAAACCATCTGCTTGTACATCGCTCCAGACAATTAACGCGATCGTTAAAACTTTCCCAAAGGTTGACAGTTTCGCGAAAGCCTGAAGCTTTCGGTACAATCCCCACGGAAAAAAACAACAAGGTAGAGAACGAAGAAAGCTGTTTCAGTGTTGGGGAGCGGCCGAGCTTGCTTTCGCGAAAATACGTGACCGATAGAATCAACGAAAAACTGGTAAAAAAAAGATTTATTTTTCGAGATTTCGGAGATTGTAGACAGATGGGGCGTACAAAAACAAGCTCCAATCGCAAGACAATTTCCTATCGGCCGTGTCTCGTCTGATCGATGAGAATCGAACGAGAGCACTGCTGACTGATCACGCTGCGAATGAGAAGAAAAGAACATACAAACGAGAAACTGAGAGGTATTCCAGATATTGCAGATCCGAGAGGGAAAAGTTTGGTCAGCGAAGGTGGAGAGATGTCAGGGGGGGGGGGGCAGGCTCATTAATTTCGAGTTATAATCGATCTTAAGGCACAAGCGCCACTTCTCGATCGTCAACATCTGCGAGGGTACTTTGGGCGATCAAAAGGGAATATTCCACGACAAAGCCGAGAACGAAGGATCCGCAGGACCACCCACGCGTCGATCCAATGAAAATCTTTTCCGGTCGGCGAAAACTTGAACGAGCTTGAATACCCGTAGAATAGAAGAAGTCTGAAAGAAAGAACCCCGCCTGTGAGGGGGTCAGAATACATCGGGGATGAATATGAGGGTGCAAGAATTTCTCGCCGCACGTTCTTCTCGTACCTTTAACCCTGTCGAGGGTGAAAATCGTCTCTGGATACTGGCAATATGTCGCATAATTTCGCTATAACTCAAGCGGCTCTACCGCGGAGACAAAAAAAAACAAGTCACGGAATGCGTCGCGAAAGATTCGCTCGCCTGATTTTTCTCTTTGGAATCAGTGCGGAGTATCGACGCGGGCGCTATCCTCGAGGTGTCATTGATATTTTTTTTTTGTTCCTCGGCCTTATCGCGTACACGTGTATTTCTTTTTTATTTCGCTCCCTCCGTTCGAATATCCCGGTATAACCGGAGTTTTACTTTCTTCCCTTACTCGCCACTCTTCGCGGAGGAGTAAAAGTAGAAATTTGTAAATCGATTTGCCATGAACCCTGCCGTTTGATCCGTTCCGATTCATTCGAAACTCCGTACTATAAGCCCTCCATGGAGGGTGAATGGTGCAAGAGAATTCACAATGTTCGAAAAGTTTTTCAGCGGTCTGAAGGCAGACGAAGAAATTGTATTGGCTCTTGTTGGTCAGGCTATTAGAGTCACTCGGGGTAACCGTGCTAAAATATCAACGTTTTTAAATCGTCCAACGAATTTGTATTCATACATGTCAGTCGAGTTAATTTAATTGCGACACTTGTATTTTTCCTCTTCGAATATTCTTCATCTCAGCTACGATCTGGAATACGAGTGGGCCGGAAAATGGTTTCGGTATTCGTCTCTTAACGACATATCAATAATAAGGTGTGTGTGTGTGTGTGTGTGTCTGTATTATGCAAATTGGAAACAAAAAAGAAAGAAAACGATCTGTGGATCTTCGTAGATAGGGACGACGCGAGAACCTACGAACGGCGTGTACACACTTCCGAATGGAACTAGAGGGATAATGTACATCCAACATGCATATTCTATAAGTACGTATGTAGCGAAACGTACCGCGAGTGTACCTTCTCCCTTGTAAGTCTAGAGCGGGCGAAGTTTTGTCTTGTGTTCGAGTACGATGAAAACGTCGGGAAAAGACGACGGTGCGACGATTTTATCATACGCTCTTGAATACAAAAGGCTTCGTCGTTGCGCGCGAACCCCGCGGAAAGACGACGTCTTCGCAGTCGACGTCGCGGGCGTAAAGTTTTTTTTTCAGAACAAAAAAGGGAAGCTGGAGTAACAAAAAAGAAATCAAACGAGCAGTTCCTCCGTGGTCGGGAGCATGGGAGCTAACCGGGGCGACTGTATGCTCGGGTTGTACATCGGATAATTTCCTTCGTGAAACTTGCCGCTTCCTCCTTTCTCCCCCATCAAATTTGCGTTCAGACAAAACTAAACTAAAATGAAACACGACGAAAATTTGTTTACCATGACGGGGATATTGTCGCGGAGGATTGAAATTTCCATTCTGGAGTGTGGCACGTAAGTGGAATGAGAGAAAGTTTTGTGCCCGTGGAAAAGTGCTTTTTTAATCGGAAAATTGTCTGAATCAGTCGGGCCGGCCAAGGTAGCTTTCGTGATTATATTGCGTTGATGAATTTCACTTGCCACTAATTGGCGTGGCACGAAGAACACCCAAAGCCTCGTGAGCCAAAATATTGTTGATTTATTCAGAGCAATCGACTGGTTTGTATCAATATTCGGGAGTGTGCGCGTATCTTTATGTATCGGAGGGTGATGAAAAGAGAATGAAAGAGTGGGAAAGAGAGAGAGAGAGAGAGAGAGGAAGAAGCAGCAACTGCCGGAGGAAATTGCAATCAGTCTCCTCAATCAATCCCACCCACCCGACATCCCAGACCGTTAGTCAGCTACTGAAGGTCCCAATTACGCCATGTATGTCTCTCTCGTTCTCTCTCTCTTCCTCCCTTCCCTGCCTCCCTGCGCCTCTCTGTTTCTCCTCCGCTCAATGGTAGTACTGATGGGACGTCACCCAGTCATCATCGGTACAAGTTGCTGCATATGTTTCTGCGTGACGGTGCACGATCACTAGCAATATCGTGGTTCGCTTCCTCACGAGAGAGGTCCGATGCTGACAGAGGTTACGGTCGCTAACCCGTCAGACCTTTGAGGTAAGTCAGCTGTATCGTATAATCTATGATGTACGAATATATCAATAGAGACACTGAATTTCGAAACCGGAACTGATTTTGGAACAGCCAATGAACTCTTCGTACCCAATGTTTAAAAATATCGTCATCAGTACCTTTCGATGAAGTGAAACTCATATGTATCAATTTATTTTCAAAATGTGGTTATTTCGTGCGAAAAAGATTTTTTTCGGTCCTGAATGTTATGGAATTTGTCGGTGGCCATCTACATTACGAAGTATCTACGTCCGACTGATTGACTCACGCACAAACCATACAATGAATGTATCGATGCAAAAAATAGAATGCAAAAACCGACACGTGTGGGACTTTATTAAAGCTTCGGTTCGCGATTGACAATCAACAAATACCTATATCCTCTAACGATAGATAACCCCCATATGATAGCCGGTATCCTTCGAGTATGCACCGGTTCGAAGATCGGCGAAGAAATTCTACTTTTCCTACGTTTACCGTAGGATGAGCCTGAAATGGGCGGTAGAACGTGTCGGAACGCTTGATGATGTCGTCTTACAGGGCGCGAAGAAATCAGCGACATCGCTATGGCGAATTTATCTCCCCGTATATAATTCTATCAGCAATAAAGGAACACGCAGGGGATACCGGAAGAAAAAGAGGGTCGGGCGCGCGCGCGCCTAGAGTCGTGGTTTTTTCCCGCTCACTTCTCGAAGCTTTCCGCTGGAGCGCTGGAGTCGCCGCGGAACAGCGCGGAGGGTGAAAGACGGAGAGCCGGTGGGTGAAAAGTAGAAGGGACGTGAACGAGGCGCGCGAACTCGCGCAATCGATTGCGATATATCGCAACCCCACCGGTGCGCCTTCCTACAGCTAAGCGGCAGCAGCAGCAGCAGCAGCAGCAGCACCGGTACCCTCTCCAGTTCCGAGGAGCAACACGAGCAAAGGGTGGCTCAGCTTTCGCGCGACGACGGCGGCGGCGCTTTCGCGCCCGCGCACTCGCCACCCTCGTCTCATTGGTCGGCGATGATGTCATCCAGTCTCCCCCTAGGTCTGCGATATCATCTGCGGGCTTTTCCGCAGTCGAGACCGACCACTCGAGCGGCCCAGCAGCCGCTTTACGTGTTCTCTTCTCCACCAACCAACAAAATTATCCTCATCGCGCAACAAAACATCAGCCGAAGCACACGACGCACACTTCTCGCGATTGCTAGACATTCCATTCTCTGGGATTTTGCTTGGTCCGCGCGTCAGGCAAGTGCCTCGATCGCCCTCTCTTTCTCTCTCCGACCTTCTTCGAAGAGGAGGTTACACAAGCCTCGAACGCTCGGCCGGCTTCAACCCCAGCAGCTCAACGTCACTCCGCGTACGCCTGGAGAGGAAAACAATAAAAACTCCGCTGACGACACTTCACGAGAATCGGTGAGTCCAAAGAGAGCTCCATCAGCGATATTCTCGATGTTCAAAATTTCCGGAGACGAGTCCACTCGTGACACTTTCGCTCGACAAAAAGTCACTCTTCACCAACCGCGTACAGTATCCGCATTTTTCATTAGTAAATAACATTGGCAATACCCTGCCATGTACGATTCGGTACGTTCTCTTTTGCTTCGCGTTTTTTTGTGACGATTCTCTCGATAAATCAGATGTTTGGTGGCTGACACGGGCAGTCTGCTATTTTGTTTACCTCGTTCACAGTCCCCCATGTGTCTCTCGACGTGCACGACTCGCTTCTACGCTGACGCGTATTGGATTTTCTTGGTGTCGAAGTGAACCGAATACTTAAAAGTGATTTGTTGTCGGCGCGGCTGCGGGAGTTTCGTTTACCAGGCTCCGTTCGAATGAACTGGTTCATCTGGTCCAGGTGTACACGTGCGTTTGGGGTCATTGTCTTGCGCCTCGTACATCTGTTAACCTCCTTTTACACATACACCGCACACGCTTACGTTTGAATTCGGATCACACTTTTTGCCATTATCCTTGTCAAATTCGCTAAAGATTCAAGAACAATTCTTGCATTTCGGTTAAGAAAACACACGACACCACCAACAATGCCTGAAGCGTCAAACTCGATGATTGTCATTGTCCAATTTCGCCCTCATTCTTTACCCGTTGGAAATTCTGCGGAGAAAAAAATGTTCTGAATTTTGGGTTATCGTTTCTCCTGGCTCGAAAACGGAAATGGGAGACGTGCTATTATAAAACGTGAGAATTTACAATCTCGGTTAAAAGATTACTCTCGCGATATTTCGTCGAATCCCTCTGCCTCGAAACTTCCTCTCTGAGTGCTGGAAAATTACGTGGAAACATATTCTCGTGCATTACTTGGATCGTGATTAGAGGGTGATTTTGACGTTGCTCGGAGGAACCTCGAGTATCTTGGTAATTTAGGTTGTAGTGAGACGGAGCTTTCGGACAATTATAACGCGCAGCATTATGCAAGAGAATAAAAGCACAAGAGAGCCCGACAAGTGCGTGTGGTCGTCGACTCGCGTGTACATAGCTTTTCCGCCACAAGACGGGATTTCACTTTTGTAAAGGCCCACGGCTGCTTGTTGTACAAATATGTGGAACGCCAAGAACTTGGTGCAGCTCGTGCCTCGGGGCTTTTACATTTTCACAGCTTTTGGAGATTTTACACAAGTTAATACATCCGTACCAACGGGTACAGGCTGTTTCGTAAATATGACATCGTACTTAAAGGAATGTGAGATTGGCCCGTGCCCTACTGGAATATAAAAACTTGCTCGGAAAAAGACAAACGTTTCATGCACTTCCCAGATATTTCGTAAAATTCATTGCCAAATAGTAGAAAATAGAGGACAAACGGTAATCAATATACGAAATTAAAATTCAAGTTCTTTTATCTCAAAAGCAGCAGATTTTCTTTACTTAGGGAAAACTTTTATGTTTCAGCCGGTCGTGACCTAGCATCCTCCGAGAATGGCCTAATATTTACGAAACGTTATATACACATGTACCGAGTGATACATTAAAAATTATAATCAGGAAATCCAATAAAAATGAATTTTAGAAAAACAAATCATAATATTTGGCAAGTTTGACCACATCAGCATTACGGTCGGATCAATTTGCTTTTCTGTAGGCGTCAACCTCATCTTCATGGTCTCCACTAAAAACAAGTTCTTCCGTTAGTGTCGGTTTCTATTTTAAAAAAAAAGAACCTAATGCTTCTACCATTTAGCATTCACTTTGATCAAATAACGCGATAAATCATTCCTCATTGACCTTAATAAATCTTTAATAGAATTTTTGAAAGATGTTCGATTCAGTTGTAGTTTCGTTAACGAATGTTCAATTTTGAACCACTCTGTACGGATCCGTTTCCGCAGCAGTGGATGCGCTTGCATCCAAGCCGGACCTCCCACGAAACGACAAACCCGTAACGATCGCGCGCTTTTCAATGTATCGGCAGTTGCCCACGCAGTCGAGTCACGCCAGTCGCTCATTGGTAACCAAACGTTGCGATAAACTCTCTCGTGTTTTTCGCAAAACTAGCCACGTTTTCCCATCAAGTAGTTGTCCAAAGTGGGTTGGCTCCGTTTGCTGGGTAACGGCCCCCGCCTCGTGCGAACACGAAACTCGTGCCCTACTGAGGCTGCACGATGAAAGATATCGTAGCAATCCCCTGCCATTACGGAAAACGTCACCTCGTACCAAAATTTTGAACGATCGCAAAGTAAATTTCGTACTTCCAAACGTTTACCAAACAACAGTGAGCTTTATTACAGACATGGGTTTAGGAAGTACACACGTGGCGATTAGTCGAGAGATACAGATTCTAGTTTATTACAATTTTATTAGATCTAGTACAATTTCGTAGCATTTAGTATTTCCGGACGCTATCCTTCAATTCCTTCCATTCATTATTGCACCACACGAATAAGAGAAAACTCAAATGGATTTCATAAAAAACGTAGTTAATGCTGCGTTTACAGCATTAACTACGGGATAATATAAATAATTGGTGATTCGTGAGAAATGTTGATACCCAGACTTGATCCGAGTAAAATTTCACGCTTCGGAAAAAAAAGAGGACTCATCGTAGGCTGCTAATAACGTGGAACGGATACGAAAAGATTGGCAAAGTTTTTCGCCTCCGGTAGTGCAGATCAACATCTGACACGGCGCACGAACAACCGCGATTGCCCAGGTCAGGGATAATGATGCTGTGTGCCATTTCGGGGGGTCTAATCAACGTGAAAGCTCGGACTGTTTGAAAGAGCGCCGGGAGGGGGAGGTACAACGAGATTCATGGAAAGGTTCAAACTTCTCGTCGATTTCGCTTAATGTTGTTGACACTTTCATCGAGCACAAGTTTTCTCGTTTGGAGCCGCGAAATACTAGGGATGGTGAGATAAGAGATTTATGGATTTTTATTCTCTCCCCTCCACACTTTTTCCACTACACGATCCGGCGAACTTTGTCAGTCACCAGCTTTCCCCTCCCATCTCTCCGGCTCCCTCGTTTCGTCGTGCTCCCAAATCCTTGCGTTCGTAAAGTGTAACTCGAGGTTTCTCACTCTACAAGGTAGGGAGAGCGGCACAGTGGGATTATGTTTGTAAATGAGTCTCGTAGCCTTCTGTCACCCTGCACCGCTTTACATTTATGACGTAGAACAGCCGCTGCTTTATACACACGTATAAATATATATATGTATATAATTAATGTAGCTCACCGCACTGCATAATGCAGTGAGGATTAATTGCTTTTCTGCCAGGTCCAAAAACGCAACACAGCGAGTGTGGCGGGAACCAAAGCCGTTCACTCGTTCCCGACTTCGTAATATTTTCCTTCGAAAGGTTTCTCTTAACTTCGACTCCTTCAGACAATTTAACATACACGTATTTGTTGCTAAATATATACGAGTATGTGTATACTATATGAAGCTTTCCACTAAATGCGATTCGCGTTATTTTTTATATTTTTGTACGGTACGTATACAGTAATTGGTTTTGGAAAATAAAATGTATAATAATTATTTTTATTATTATTATTATTATTACGGTTGATTACAATAATTTGTTAATCAAATTTGTACTTGATATTATTATCAATAGTTATTTTTGTATTCGTTGATAATAGCTAATTATTGCAATTATTTGCGATTGTATTTAGTAACACAAACATTTAATGCAATAAAAACTCTGATGTATTTAACCTTGTTTAACCCAATAACCGTAATAATAATTTTATTTTCCGAACAGAACCGATACATCTATATTTTTCAAAAGTTCATTGATATCAATATTACTTTATTTATTTGCTTAGTTTCGGTAATTTATTATAATTTGTTATTAATGGTATTATTAATAGTTAGAACATCTAATAATAGCAGTAGATATTTTCATGTTGTGATTAGTTTATAATTATTAACAATAATAACGTTTAGTTTCACTCCATTGAAACCACCACTCCAGTGATGGTTTAGTTGTTTTTTTAAATATCACTATTATTGTTATAATAATAATAATTATTATTATTATTATTATTATTATTATTATTATCGTTCTCGTACTCAAATTACGTGTGTGTATATTCTTGAGCATTGTTTCCTCGACCCTCTTGTGCATGAACCGACTACACTCTGCCCAGTCGATCGAACGACCACGATATGCCACGTTACGGCTTAAAAGAAAAGTTCCTCATTGCCACTCATCTCACTCGGTAAGGACCCTTCTCCGTCTTCTTCGCGTTCGAGCTCGTCAACCCATCGAGGCCCACTTTTGCTTTGTGAGACCTGCCAGAAATATACGTTCACCCTTAACCCTCGTCCCTAATCCTATGCTAGTGTTTATTCGGTTTCTCCTCCCAATATTCGTCTCTCTCGCTTTAATAACATTGATTGCATCCGCCCGCTCGATTTTCCGGTCGCGCAAAGATACTCCCTTTAAAACCAACGGTTTTACCGACCCCTCGCTGCGGGTATAGCCATCGAGCCAGTTTGGCCGTCATCGGATATCATGAGAGGCACTTCCGGAGCCCCTGAAAATCGTAGACCATATGCCAGAGATGAAAAGTTACATTATTTCTTCATGTAATAACTTAGTTGTTTATTTTCTGGAAGACATTTGAAGTTTCTTGTTTTCTAAAAGAAAATTCAAGTTCTTTATTTTAGGAACGCAAAACCATTTTTCTTTATATTGGCAAAGAAAAACTAAACTCTTTAGTTTTTCTTTGCCTATATTTTGCCTGAGAGAAAATTTAAGTTTTTTCTTTTTTAAAGGGAAAGTAAATTTCGTATTTTTTTTTAAAATAGAAATAAAGGTTTTTATTTTCTGAAAATAACTCAAAGTTCTTTTATTTTTCTGTACCTTTTGATATGGAAAATGTTTTTTGCTGATTCAACTTCATCTCACGATACTTTTTCAATCGTTGTTTTCGAGGTTTGTCACACTGGAAATTGTGTTGGGATTTCCATCCTTCAATTGTAACGAGTGTTCTTTTCCACTTGTTTTTTGTCAGATTCTCGATTTCATACACAATATTTTTGGTTAATTCGTATTATACGTCTTGAACCGAGCATTTAATAGTCGAGCACAAAAAAACTGATTATCCTCTCATTGGTTTCGATATCCCGAAAAGATAATGTCTGCAGATTGAAAATGGAGACCTTTATCAGGGAATCTAAAAAAACTGAACTGCCAAAATAAAATAAAAAACTGGTGAAATATTTGAGAACATTATCATCGAGAAAATGTTGGCATTAATCGGTCAGTTGAGTTGTCAAATTCCAACAAGGGTCCTAAACCTTCAAGTCCGTTAAGAAGCAACTTAAGACATTTGCAGCACTGCTGATAAATCAAAAATTTAAGAGTTACATTCGACGATGTCATCGCGACAATGCAAACACGAAACCCTCGGGAAGAACATTCCACGATGTTATACGTATTTCTTAATGGCCGAAGGTTTATCGGCGCGCCTACCGTTTTCTCGCGCTCCGGCGGTCGCTCACATTTACGAGGGCACCTATAAAATTCGTTACGAGAACTTTGGACGAAAATCATGCGGGGTATGCGGGATTTTCTTCACGTAGAAAACGAAGCATCGTTCTTCTTAGATGGCCTGGTAACTTGAACCGATACACACCGATATCGCTGGCCATTTACAAGCACACAACGCGCTTACATCTGACCCTTCGTCCCCTGCGAACGAGAAACCCTCTCGTGTGTTCCTCGTAAAAGTGACAAGCGGAAAAAGGGGCGCTGAGAATGCGCTAACTCGGTAGTTTCTAGTATCGAGCACTTTGCGGATTATGCACGGCCAATACGAATTATTCAATCGTCCTTCAATTATGATAAACTTGGCGTCGTTACTCTAGCTAATGGTATAATTTATGATCAATCCTGGAAATTAAGACTTGACGTCAATCAGCCATTTAATATTGTTCTTTTGTTCCGATCTGAGGATAAATTTGATAAAATGACTTAAGGGAATTTCGCTTGCCCACATATTTTCACTTGCTGATCACGATTATTATAGAGAAATACCCCTAAATTTGATTTTCAAATTCAAAACTCATGATAATTGACTGTTTTAGAGGTCGCATGTATTGCACTCGGAAGTAATTTGCCACTGTTGATGCGAAGGCGCAGAGGGAAGGGGGTGCAATCAGATATATATTTCTTAACAATTCTTTCATTGACTAAAAAGTAAATAACATTCTCATTTGCATCGCACGATTTAAATTGCGATATACATATCTTTTTTTTTGCGAGAATAATTTATTTGGCTAAAATTGATAAAACGAATTTTGAATAACGTTATTTCAATGAAGAATAATTTTCGTAAAATAAAGATACGCTTTAAGCCTATTAGAATTTTCAACACACGTGACAAAGCACAAGTCCGCAAACGGTGGTCCAATTACGAAAATATACGGATCCGCTGTTTATTTTGTTCTCGCTTTCTCTCCCTTTCCCTCTCTCCCTCTCTCTCTTGCATTCCTTCCCTCATTCTCTCGCACTCCCTTTCCACCTCCCATTTTGTATGACCCACAAGTTCGTACTAGCGGCATCGTTCGTTTTCATACGTAAATAATACATGGATTTCGTACGGCCGTTCCCATCCTTGTGACAGTGTGAATTCGACGCTCAACGACACACAACGCTGGGGTCGTTCATCGTGCGTCATGGGAATACACCCTCTCGTTCTTATTTTCTGCGACTTACTTTTTCCTGCGGCTCCACTTGCCAGCCTTAAGTTTCGGATAAGGGAAAACAAGAACAGAAAACGAATTGAAGATAGTGGGTTCAGTAAAAAAAAAGCAAAAAGAACGAATGTATTAAAAAACATATATGTATTTAGAATGATTACTATTTTTCTCTGCTAGCAACTCCTGTTTTGTCCATTTTTGTCCTTAAGAACGAATGTAATTTGCCTTTACGAATTTTTTACTAAACTTTACGTTGAAAAGAATGGGAAGTATTTTTTGAGGATGACACTTCCGGATACGATAAACTATTCATTCGTCGTTTTTCAAATCACGTCATTGGAAATATCGTAGCAGTTTACATTCTTGGAATGCGATGAAACTTCATTTTTCATACTTTGCCTTATTTCAAATTTCATGCACAATATTTTCTGACTCGTAATATTATAGATCTACAAATAAGCGTTCAAGGCAATAGCTGAGATTTTTAAGCAGGCAAACCTGCTGAAAAAATTTGAAGAATGAATAAATGTTTTATCATTCCGCGTTTCCATTTTCGTTCAAAATCTGCTTCGAGGGATTCCTGACGATACGAAAAAGTGAGTTTTCACATTGAACCTTTTCGATAAAGCGAAAGAAACTCCGGAAGTTGGATTTTAATCAGCTGATAATGATTTATCAGCGAGTTCGATTCGATACGTTATCATGAAAGCCTTTCTACTCTTCAGTGGGTGAATTATTGCCCTGAAATGAATATTTCTGTGGGACCAGCCCTAAGTCGTATTTCTTTATCCATCCACGGTGGCGGACACGTGCGGAACTTCCGCACGATAATTCTAATAACGTGCCATCGTATCGCTTTCGAAAAATCTGTGACGCATATACCGAGTTAGCTACCCTGTCCCATCATTTTTTTTTTCTCCGTTTTTCGTGCCATAACTATCGATCGTCCCGAAGTCAATGGAAGCCTAGATTTAGGGGCTCTCGATTTTTACGTACAAGCCTACGAGCTCTTCCCGTCGCAATATTCTCGAGAATCTCCATTACTTTCAGATCGTTGCGCTGTTCCGTCCAATTGTTAAATTCTCCGAAGGATCATCATATTTAACTCGATTTTATATGCCAAATCCAAGCTCGAAGGTCATCGAACTGTTCTTCAGGGTCCCCATCAGAGAGAAAGCCGTAAATTTTCAACGATAAATAAGACGACGACAAAGAAGTTCATTTTCGTTTGTTTGCGTCAATACGATAAATGAGCTCATAAAAAAGCCGTTTTGTTTCGATTGAACTGGATTCACTAGCTCGAAAAGTTTTTTTTTTTATAGATCATTTAAGTTTACCCATTATTAGGATTCGAATTTCTCCAACTCGTGATCCTTGCCTGTGATAACGAGCTTTCGATACGCTTCGGCAACAGCCCAAACGCCGAGAAAACTCGGCTCGGTGAAAGTCGAAACCTATCGAAGGGGACGCGAATCAATGGAACGAGGAAAAGCTTTCGTAGGGCAATCAAAGGTACGGATAAAACATAAATTTGTTACGCAATAAACAAAGCCCTCTTTTCGCCCCCCCCCCCCCCCCCCCCCCC
>JAPYZI010001778.1:0-46945 GCA_030523105.1 Ophioninae sp. A BG-2022a | reverse complement strand
GTCATAGAAATTTATAGAAATTCGTAGAAGGTCATAGAAATTTATAGAAATTCGTAGAAGGTCATAGAAATTTATAGAAATTCGTAGAAGGTCATAGAACTTCATAGAAATTTGTATGTCATTGATATTCATAGAAATTCGTAATATTCCATTCCTTCGTACAAATCCCTTCCCCTCTCTCGAACTATCGTTTATGCCCAACTTCCCTCTCCGTCTTACCAAACCACAAAGTAAAGCTAGGTCGGAGGTTCTCCTCCAGATTTCCAGAAATATCGATGAACTCTTCCGTCAGGATGGAAACGTCCCAGTGCGAGTTGATTAATCGGATATAGGACGAGGAGCTTGTAATCCCGGGTCTCGACTCGAGGCTCGGCTACGTGTTCGTTCCTTACGGTTAAATCGCCATACAAGAATGCTTGTCTCTGCTGCATACACGGTGTGCGTGGTGCAATGAACTTTACTAGTTGGCACGAGCTCTATCCGGGCTAGGGACGTTTCCGAGAGAGAGATAGAGCGAGAGAGAGAGAGAGAGGGGGGGGGCGGGGTTGAGGGGAGTTTGCGGTTTCATAACGCGATGAAAATCGTGATTGAATGACGAGCCCTTTAGCGCGTGAGAGGATCAAAAAGGTTTGTTCAAAAAATAAGGTGACTCTTTGTATTTCGCAAGCTACGTGAATTCGATTACCCCTTTATTTTATTTTTTTTATTGTTACGTTGGAAAATAATTCAGACGCTGGTTTCGGTGTGCTTGGCGATTAGTTTGCTGTCGGAAACGATACGATGCACCTGCTCATCCATCGGTACTCGGTCGTCATTGTTTTGGCGAAAAACAACAGCGCGATGACGCCTCATCCACCGTATTCAAATTCAGAAAAGGACTTTGCCCTTTCTCTTCTTAAAACTTGAAAAAAGCTACGACTCGATAGAGATTTACTACGATTGAAAAGTACTTTCAGGATTTAAGAAGAGACTGGCGGAAGGAAGTTACTTCGAAGGCGAAATAATAGATTGTGATGGATAAATAAATATTTTTCGGGAGAAGTAACGAGTCACCTTATTTTTTGAACAAGACTCGTTACACGGAGTTTTGTTCAAAAAATACCGTACACGTGACAAACAAATACAGAGTGTGTATACTTAGAAAAAATGGCTAGGTACAGGTGAGAGACCGCGAAGATTTTGTCGACGTTTATAATCAAACATACGAAGGTAGAGGGGGAAGCAAAAGGGCCACGGTTGGGTACTCCTCCATCTCTCACGCGTCGGAAGTCTTCTCTTTTCTTATTAAGCGAATAATCTCCCGACCGTGTATATCCCTCTTGCGGTTTCCTGTCAGAGCCTCCTGTGGCTTTACCAGAGATCCTTCGATGAAAGAGAGAACACGATCGAGCCTTTCCATCCGTTCTGATACTTTTTTGTTTTTCTATTTCTTTCTCGAAACGAAAATAAGGGGAATTATACTATGCGAGTTTGGTGTAATATGGCGAAACAGGGTTTCTAAATTTTTCGTGGTCCAAAGAAAGAGGATCGTTGTTCATGATGGACCATCAAACGAGCTCGATTAAACGACGAAACGGTTCGTTCAAAGGATTTTGCGGGAGCAACGAGACCTTCACTTCCGGCGTACAATCTTCGATCTCCTCGATGTTTCTGCCAGATTTTGACAGGTTGGAAAATATTACATTATTTAGCTCCTACTCTGGTAGCTTCTACTGAAGTCCTTTTGAGACAGAATAATGAGAACTTTCAAGGTTTCCTCAAGGACGCTTCATGGAAACCATGGTCGCGTCGTTTATTCCTGTTGGGGGACATGGATGGATCAGGGATATGATGGACATGGATTGGGCTCTAATAACGTTAGGGAAATTCTATATGGCTCCGATCAAAGTCCTAATTCAATTTCCGCACTGAAATCCTTCCCTTATCGTAGACTCTTCACATGAGCCCTTAAAAGCCCTTATTTTTATGAAGGATATCCTAATTATTTTTCAAACAAATCCTGATGAAGTTAAGAAAATTCTTTTTGGATCCAACCAAAGTCCTAATCCAATTTCTGCACCGAAATCCTTTCCTTATCAGAAAACCTTCATACAAGCTCTTAAAAGTACTTAAAAGCCCTTATTTTTATAAAGGATGTCCTAATTATTTTTCAAACAAATCCTGATGAAGTTAAGAAAATTCTTTTTGGATCCAAACAAAATCCTAATCCAATTTCTGCACCGAAATCCTTCCCTTATCAGAAAACCTTCATACAAGCTCTTAAAAGTACTTAAAAGCCCTTATTTTTATGAAGGATGTCCTAATTATTTTTCAAACGAATCCTGATGAAGTTAAGAAAATTCTTTTTGGATCCAAACAAAATCCTAATCCAATTTCTGCACCGAAATCCTTCCCTTATCAAAAAATCTTCACATAAGCCCTTAAAAGTCTTTAAAAGCCCTTATTTTTATGAGGGATGCCTCGGCAGTATTTTTTTTCTCGAAGATATTTGAGATTTTTGTAATCAGTAATATTAGACGATGTTTCAAAATGCGATTTTCGTCGAAGGTCCGATCTACCGGAAGTCGAGGCTGGTAGATCGGCAAGGAGATCGGCAAGGACGATGATTCCTCCGATCATTGCTGAGAAGGCATCGAACAATCTTCAGGGCTTTGGTATACCCGAAGACGCGGCTGTACATTTTGGGAATTTCTACTGTGCTGGAAAGAAATCTGGGAATAATGGAGCTCGGGGTAAAGAGGAGGGAACGAACAAGCGCGAACTTCCGGTTCGGGACTCGCCGAGATCCGAGTTTACCGGACAGATGGTTCACAAGTGATTCCCATGAGTACAGGGTGGTTCAAAAAGTGACGCCTAAAAAATCAACTTGGATGGTTTTTATGATTTTTTTCGGATCGAACTTTTAATGTTTTTTTTTTAAATGTTAGGTCGATTCTTATGGTTAACGTAAATGTTTATTGATTATAATTTGTTAATCATAAAAAATGATTATTCAAAAAATAAAAAAGACGGTATCGTAATAAAATAAAAATTCAGTAATAACGGAACAATTAGTCGATTGGTATCGATTTGAAAATGAAAAATTGTTGAAGATGTCTCGATTTTCATTTTTGTACCTCGTTTTTTGAATCAATCTGTACATAATCGAGTACTCTTCGCGCACACAATTCGCTCACGCCGGAAGTCGAGTTGAAAGACCGTCCCTCGGTTGCTGTCATATATTTCTTTCGACGAATAGAGAAGTATAGTCGTATCGTTCATCAAAGCATACGCGAAAATAATTCAATCCTACGTCCCGCACCTCCCTCCTTCTCGAAAATGCCCGGACAATGCCTCGTCTTTTCGTTAGATTGGAAAAACTCGCTGGCACTGTTCACTACGCCCAGCAAATATCCGCACTCTTGGAAGAGACTGTGGAATCTCCCAATTACGTGGTACGATAAACTTCAACATTTATTTATTAACATTAAAATCCTGTCTTCGAAATTTCAAGGTCACGCTTAATGCTTCGATCGCCTCGTTGTTTAACGACGATGAAATATCGATCGGATTCGATCAAAATTATTTATTTATTTATTTATTCAACAAATTAAATTTTGCGAAAAGGTTAAGCAGCCACCCGATGAAAGTCTTCCCTACGAGATATTCGGCTACCCCAGTTATCCTCTATGGTACAAAGATCCCGATAAGATCAAGCAAGTACCTGCAATTAACAACGCTCTAAAAATAAATTCCGAGCGCAAACGAATTAATTGCTTATTAGATGGCTCGAAAACAAAATATGCAAGCGCATGCGCGGAGCCGTTCTTTTTTTCTTCATTTGTTGCTTCCATTTTTATTTGTTAAACATAAAAACGAGAATGAAAATATTTTGCATTTATAAATAAAATTAAATAAAAAAAAATCATGAAAAATTAATTAATATTCCCCTTTCGCAAAAAAAAAAAATAAAAATACAAACCCATACGCGCGTCCATGTTTTCGTTTTCCTTTTATTTATTAGAAATAAAAATAAAAAATAATCTTACTTTTCTTTTTATAAACAAAATAAAACAAAAAATATCTTTACAAATAAAAAAAATAAGGTAATGTTCATTTAAAAATAAAATAGTTAATTTTGGTGAATGAAAAATAAAAATATTTTCATTTGTTTGGGTTTGTTTGGTTGAAAAATATTTTTTTATTTAAAAAAAAAAGGATAAAAAAATTAATTAATTCTCTCCACTCCGACGCGGGTACTTCGAAGAGAATAAAAAATAAAAGCCGAGAAATTACTCGCGATGACGTTGCTATACGATTTAATTCCGATGTATCGGTTACAGATCTTCGAGCAACGAGTCATCGGATTCGATCGAAACGAGTGGGAAAAACGTGCCGTCGAGTAAAACTCAACGATGCGAGGGTGCAACGAGCCACGGGTCTGTCCTAATTAACGCCACGAGTAATATCGACAGCGAGGTAAGCCTCGAAGTGCCGGATCGCGAGAACAATTACGAGTCATCCTCGATCGCCTCGAAAGTCACGTTCAACTCGATTAAAACCACCGAGGACGACACGGAATCCGAAGAATTGTAAATCGATACTCTCGTTAATTAGAAAAAAATTTACGCAAACATAAGTGTCAAAGTGGCGAAGAATTTAATAGGATTTGTTTTTTTTTGTCTAAAGTACGTTAGAAAACAAATAAAAATAAAATACTGATCGATAAGGAAAAAGCTGAACAAGAATTGAAAAATTAAAAAAGAATTTGTAGAAAAATTGCAAAATTGAAAAAAGAATATAAACAAAAATTCTAAAATTGAAATAAAAATTGAACAATAATTGAAAAATGAAAAAAAGAATTAATAAAAATTAAAAAATTGAAAATGCACGAAAGATTTATCGAATCATTGACACATTTGTTCAACCGTTTGATAATTTTTTTGTTTTTTCATAACGCTTGGCATAACGCGTACAGACGTCGAGGATAAAATTGAAATCGGCAATTCTCGTGTACTCGAGTAATTGGATCAGAGTACGTGCTCGCTGCGTAACGACGGGACCGAGACGATTATTTTTTTTTTTTTTTTCCTTTTTTTTTAATCCGAATTAAGGTAGCACGAGCACGTACTTTATTTTCGGATGCTCGATCCCTGATGCGTGCTACAAATAGCAATGATAATGCACGTATTCAAGTTCGAAAATTCCATTAGTTGAGCCTAAGCGAATGTATAAAAAAAAATCCAAGATTTGAACACGGCCGGAAATGAAGGTGTCATAAAAAAATCGGCCAAACTTTTTTGCTTGATCTTTTCGAGCTTGCGGACGTGAACATATCGAAAAAAAAAATGCTTCCTGCAAACTTAATGGCTTATATTTTTTTAGTATTTCTAAAGTCTTCGTAAATAAAAAAAAAACGTTAATAAAAAATGTTAAAAATATTTTGAATCGATATTTCCACGTATACTCAAAAATACTGAATATCAAAAAAATTAATTTGTCGCACAGCGACAAGTTTCAAAAACCAAAAAATGTTTCGTCTTTCAAAAAATCCCGGCTATATTTTTTTGCCCTCTTACGTCTCGTGATACACTTTTTATTGATTATTGCATAATATGACGACGTAATTAACACTGATTAAAAAAAAGCAATCGAGTATTTCGTGAGCGAAACATAACCTAGCTCTCGATCGTTCGTGTGCCACCTTAAGAAAAATTCCAACGCTTATCCGTCGCTCTAAATTTCCGTAAACAAGCTGGCCTCCGAGAAAAGAATGTTCCGTTGTCTCGGATCTTGCTCAAGGATGCACGTCTCGTAATTATTTCCCTCCCTTACGCTCGAGCTCTAATTAACGTCGGTTACTCCCCCCCCCCCGCCCCGCCCCTTCTCTTCCCCCTTTTTCTCTTTCTGTTGTAACAACTCCCAATTAGACGAGATTACGATTCATACAAGTGTTGCGTTTTACTCCTTACCTCCTCCTCGTATCTCTAATTTGGAAATAAACTATTTCGTGGTGATCGAGTTTTATTTTTTTTTTGTTTTGTTTTTTTTTTTTAATTTTTGTTACACGAGCATTGTTCGTTCGTTCGATAAGCTTGAACGATCTTTCCTGAGTTACGAACAAAAATTCGACCGAGGTATGAAAACGTTCTTAGAATCGTTGAGATAGCAGTTTAGGGGATTTATTGATCTGGAGGAAGAGATATAGTCGCGAGTACGCGAGATTAAAGGGGAATAACGAAAGATTCTTGAATTATTGAACGGGCGAAGCGTGACTCAAACTCGATTTCTTCTCGTTGGACAAAAAAATATATACACCGGATTTTGAAGTTTGGCAAATAAATTTTGAACGTAATTTATTAGGTTTAAGAAAAGCTCAAAGAAAGATCATGATTATCTAGGTTTTGAACAGAAGTGGAAAAGCAAAAAGGGAGAAAAAGTAATTTTTCCAAAATAGAGAAAGATAGGAACGGATACTTCGTTTGGACGAGTATAAAATTCAATTAATTGAATTGAAACGTTGCACCGAGAGACATGTGTGGTATTTTTCAATTTTTTATATTCCCTCGAAAGAACGATAATATTTTATAACCACAGTTACTGCCAAAAGTGGGATGCTGCTTATCGTTATTTGTAGCAGTTGCACAAATAACCTTTGATAACTGCAACAGTTAGTCTTACGAATGACGGTTGTTCGATATTACGTCGTGTCCTAGGTTTTCATCGAATGGATATTCCCTCCCACCGTCAAAAATTAATTCCCTCAAGATCCTCACAGTGAACTGTACTAAAATAAACATACGCTGATTTAAAACAAACATATTGCTTAGGATTTGCGGCGATGTCTATAGTGATTGTACCATTCGTACAATACGAGAAGTGTCGAACCGAAATC
This sequence comes from Ophioninae sp. A BG-2022a, assembly GCA_030523105.1. Lineage (NCBI taxonomy): Eukaryota > Metazoa > Arthropoda > Insecta > Hymenoptera > Ichneumonidae > Ophioninae sp. A BG-2022a. The sequence goes on along the minus strand of JAPYZI010001778.1, from coordinate 40,071 downwards.
CTATTTTGAAAAACCAACGAAAATTATGTGCGACAGTTTATGCACGACAGAATTATGAGAAAAAAACGAGAGGAACGGAGAGCTTCTAATTTCGAAACTAAGAGATTTCACCTAGTGACTAAGGAGTTGCAACGATAAAATGCTACAACTTTATCACAACATCACTTTTATTCTCGCTCTACATTAAAATATAAACATTTTTCCCTTCCACAAAATTACGTTACGCTTTCAGTTCCTCGTCTCGCTCGTCGAATCGAAAAACTGATAGGAAAATCCTCTTGTTTCATTCGTCGTGCCCTTGATACGTGTGTATATATATATATATATATATATATATATATATATATATATATATATATTAGGATGTGTCGAGGGAACAATTCATCCTTCACAGTATCAAACAATATAATTCGGTCTACCAAAAACAAACGTTAAATTTGATCCAACTCGTGTTATTTTTTTTTACTCGTTTAATCATTACGAAATATTCTCTCGTCGAATCGGTTGGTCGTTAATTCGAGATTCATTCTCCCGAGAGAGAGAATTTTCCGCGACCGTTGAACGACAAAAAAAAATGATGGTCATTTAAGGAACAAATTTAGCGTGAATTTATTTTGTTTCCTACGTCAAAATGATTTGGCAGGCTGAGAGATGGATTTTCCGTCGACGCCATTGTTAACACACGCGTTTGATGCGAGCAGGGTTCGTCTCCTCCGAAAAAAAAAAACAATTTCGGGGAGATCCCGTTTCGCGTTTGCCGCTCGTTATCGCCTTTCGCACGATCGTTCCTCGCAGACGCGAGAAGGCACACGTTGCTCGATTTTTGAGGAGCAACGATCATCGCTGACTAGCTGGGCTGCTCGCCTGGAGAATTTTGGAGCCGTCCCTAGGTCTTTTTCCATGAATAATACATCTCGAGTGGACGATTAACCCGCCAGAACTTGTCGTTCACCTGTCGAAGCGTTTGAGCACCGCTCAGTACAACCAATTGTCCTGGAGTCGGCGCTATGTAGATGCAAAAGTTCAGTAGCCTGTCGGATTCGGACAGCTCCGTGTCCAGATCCAGGGTCAGTCTCATTGCCAGGTACTTGCTCAAATGGTCGACTGGAAACGTATTATTGAACAGGATGAATAATTAAATTCGTTGATGATATTGCATCGCGGTTAATTCGTCGATCGACACGAAATTACGATGAATCCTTTGCTTCATTAGCCAATCTCCAAAATCTGATTTTAGAGATTTCCCGACCGTTTAGTCAATGAAGAACTTTCGAATTATTTCTCCTGGCTCAACTGGATCAAAGAGGTGCTGGATTAAGAATCAATTTTGATTGCGTTCGAACAATGCGAACTTTCATATCCTCACGTTTCAACATTCTCGACTGGAATGAACTGCGAAATTCGACTGTACGCGAAATCATGGGATATCGCAATGTACCATTGGATAAGTTTACAGCCAAGAATCTTTAGCTTCATACGCAACAATGATATGATTTTATGGCTTCCAAAAACCGATCAAGTGATGAACATGTTTCCGGGTCATGCGACATCGTAGGAAATATTTATTCTACCGATCTCGCTAGTTTCAATTTTGCCAGTTTGCACGAGTAAAAACTTACCGGTAGCGTTAGCTGTAGTCTTGATGTATCTGATACAATTTTCCTTGAGTGCTTTTATCAGAGAGTTGTCGCCGGCCATTTCGGTAGGATGAGGTTTGAAGACGAGTTCAATCTCGTTGAGGAGGAACGGTTCGCCGTTTCCTTCTCCCTCTGTGTCGACCATTGATTCTCCTCCTGGCGTTTCTCCTTCGGCGCTGGAGGAGTCGTTTTCCGAATTTTGTAAGCTCTTCAAGCGTTTGGCGGACTTTGGCATTTGGCCGGTGGTAGGGCCAGGCGAGGGTGTCGTAGAATTTCTGGACGTTGTGCCAGAAATGGCGGGGCTACTGGCGGGCTGCGAAACACTGTTGGAGTTTTGAGAACTCGAATTATTGGTCGCTAGGGGACAGCTGTTACTGTTGTTGTTGTTGTTGAGAGGTCCAGTGGCGCTTTGCGAAGAATCGCTTTGGTTAGCAGCAACGGCACTGGGCGTTGGCGTCGCCGGGGCACTGACGTTTGGAGTGTTGTTGTAGGATGGCGTATTGCTGGGATTCTCCGGTTCGTTGGCGTTCTTTCTGGAACGCTGCGGCCTGTTTTGACTCTGCAGTTTAATGCCCTCCGTTATGGAATTAACCAGTGCAGCTTGGGAATGCGATTTGTTGAGCTTGGCAAGAACTCTCTCTTGGTGGGCCTCGTACTCGTCTCTGCTAGGATAAATCTTCTGTATGAGGAGATCGAAATTGGGATCCGGCCGGAGGGATCTCTTGGACACTAGCTTCTTTCGACAGGTCGGACATTCCTACGGCAAAAGTACACATTTCTCATTGAACAGGGTTTTTATCTTCCCTATAATTTTTTAACCATGTTCGTGAAGATTAAATGTGATATGAATCGTGGATTGCATTTATGCGACGATCTTCAATATTACGAGATGGAAATTGAATCTGAGACCGAGTAAAAATCAGGCTTCGTTTTTAAGACCGGCGTTTCACCGAGAGGACGACGCCGGTGCTGGCTGAACAACGAAACGTTAATTAAAGGAAAAAAGAAAAAAGTTTGAATACCTTGTTACCGCTTCGAAGAGCGGTGATGATGCAGTCGGAACAGAAACGATGCAGGCACTCTTTGGTCGTCATTGTTTTTTTCAGCATGTCCAAACAAATCGGGCACATCAATTCACTGTGCAAACTTCGGGGACTGACCGCTATTTCGGTATTGTCGGTTATCGGATCTTGGGGTATACGGTGCAACTCGTAAAGCGACAATTCCCAATTTTTGTTAAGTCCGACTTGTTCCGTTGACGCCATTTTTCCGCGTGTTGTGTGTTGACGTGAATTTATAGAACGGCGTGCGACGATGACACTCGCCGATTGCGGCGATCGCGACGCGCGATGAAACGAAGAGGGGAAGTCAAGGATAAGGGAGGGGGGAGAGTGGCACAAAATTACAGCGGACACATCTTTGGGTTACTCGATCACTGACCAGCGTAAAAACCGATGAATTACGCGGTGCTGAATTGACTGAATGAAAATTCTAGGCCAACGGTGGCCTGATGGGCGAATTGAATTATGCGAGGCAACCGTAAGAACGGCATTGAGAACGAGACGCAACGCGTGTACGCCCGCGGCGACGCCGCACATCGTGGCGACACCTGCCCTGAAACGTCGCACTACAAAGCAGTCGATAAGGAAGGGTCCGAGCTACATATCGTCCGAGTGGAAATATTTGAATTCGTGGCAACTGAAAATGTACATCGTTTTTCTTTCATTCCATGAAATGTGCACGCCAGCGTTGGATGATCATCGATTGTGACCTAAAAAACAAGTCAGTTGTGATTATTTGTTTCTGTTAAGAATAAGGGAACGATAAATTCGGAAATAAAAACAAAAGAAAATAAAATGAAGGAAACTTGAAAAGTGTTGATATCGACAAACGACTGTTGGAAGTAGAAAACCTAACAAAAAGTCATCTCCAAAACAACGAAATTTGAGAAAAGGAAACGTAAGGAAACGAACTGGCAAAAAGGAAACTCGAACGAAGAAAACTTGGAAATACAAAATTTTAACAGTGAAAACTTGAAAGACTCGGCAACCGGCACATAACCTTGTTAAGTTTGAATTGTTTGTACACATGTGACACGTTCGTTCCATAAAAATGCCACTGCCATGTTGTCTCCCAAGCGGACAAAATAAGACACAGCGATTGTTCAGCGACCAATTCCGAAGATCTGTGCATCTACAATTCAGCTATCTCACTCGCACTCATAGCCGTTCGGTAGACTTGGCTTATCCCTGTTTACGATTCATCGTAAGTAGTCGATTTATCACTGAGTACCTAATACTTTTTAAGATTAACCACTAATAAATCGTTAAAAATAAAAAATTATTAACCAATTATTAGAAATACATAATTATTCGTGAATAGTTAAATATTCGCAATAAAATACAGAAATATATCAAATACACGTTTGAATAATCGTAAATGGCAAGCTAAGTCCAAAATAAAAAAAAACATCGTAATATAATGTTGGAAATAGACTTTTCTCTATGCGTATCAACTGTATTGATACACAGTGGCTATAGTTTGGTTCACCGTGGATGAAAGATGATTTCATATTGCGAGCAGCTTAAAGAAAAACGAGAAAAAGAGAGAAAAAGAAACAGAGGATCGGAATAGATGGAGGAAGGAGAGAGATAGCCCTATAGTCCTAGCAACGTCTTTACTCGTATTTCCCCGGTGTACACGAGATCGGTAAAACCGTCGATGGATACGCCCATCGCACTTCAGATTATACATTCACCGTTATATTATTTATCCCATCGTAGAAAGTCGAGTTTTGCCCATGGGTTTTATCGCGGAGCGTGAATTTCGCTGTAAGCTCCGCGCATTTGAAACGTCGAGTGTCACATCGCTGATTCCTAATGCGAAACCTTATCGAAATCTCTTTTTCGATGCTCGTTTATTTCGACATTGCCGATAGCACGAGTCCTGTCGAGAGTAACCTGTTAAACCACAGCTTCACTCGTAGAGGCTTTAAGGGGTTGAGCTACTTTAACAAATCGAAAATTAATACAGTCCTGTTTATAAAAAAAAAATTAATTCTTAATTAATTAAGAATTAATTTACTGTACAATTAATTTAATATTCTTTGTTCGTTTATTATTAGGATTATTAAGGAGCAATTAAAATTATTGCGAAATCGTTTGGGCTTTTTTTATACGTATGTTAATAATAATAACAATTTTTAGTTAATGAATTTATTTACGATAAATTGTTATATTGATCCTGCGATTTGAAGACGTTTATAAAATGTTTATATAAAAATTAATTCTTTATTAATTGAGAATTTATTCACTGTATAATTCATTTGATTTTTCTTGTTCGTTTATTATTAGGATTATTAAGGGGCAATTAAAATTACTGCGAAATCGTTTGGGGTTTTTTTTTTATACGTAAGTTAATAATAATAACTATTTTTTATTAAAGATTTTATTTTATTTTTGTCGATCTGAAAAAACGAACTTTTTTTCTTAAAATTCTAATAAAGAATTAATTATTTTTCTCCGAATCATCGAAACCATAAAAAATTATCAGAATTAATCGAATTTCTTTACGTTTGTCGATTTTTTTATTTTCCGAGAAAAAAAAGAAATAATTAAGGAACGATTTTTCAAAAGTACTTCGGAATTTCGGAACAGATCGATATATTTTTTTCTACGTTTATTGGTTGCGTTGAAACGACGTTTCAATCTAACGAAAACAATCCCCGAGCGTCGACTATGAAAGGTAAACAAAAATTTCGAGTGCTCGTAGGAAATACAAGAAATAAAGCGGAAGGAAAACTACAAAGAAAAAAAAGTAAACAACTGTATATACGTGTGTATTTCCGTGTTTACGTGCGACAGGCGATACCAATGTCTATTCCGGTAACCTCGTTTCTCCCTCGACACCCAAAAAAAAGAAAGAAATGATTATTATTAATAGTAAGAATAAAAATCATTAAAAAAACATCGAATTTCTTTAAACTAACATTATTATTATTAACAATAATTATCTATACGAACAAATTATTACTATTATTAATAAACAAAAAATCAGATTTCATTGAATTTGATTTTTCATTTGGTATCTCGAGGAAAACTGATAGTATCGTCAATAATAATTCATCATAAAAAAAAATCATAAAAAATATCAAATTTCTTTAAATTCGTTTATTCTTTAATATCGGAAGAAAAATGACATTGTTCTTGTGAATAACTGAAGGAAATAATGATGAAAAGGAAAAACGTAGGCTTAAAAGAAAATCGTCGAAATACAAGGTTTTTGTTTCTTTTCGTCAAATTAAAAAAAAAATGTCTGTCCCTCGAAAGGCTTCGTTGTACGAAGCGAAGCACGTCTCGAGTTACGCGGGAGCTATCGCGTTTGTTATTTTCTCGTCGTCCAGCCGAGAAGGAAAGAGCAAGGGGGGGGGGGGAAGGCAGAGGGCGAGCGGGAGAGATCGGGCGCTCCCGTGAACTGGAACACACACGAGACTGCGTGTTGCACATCTTACCATTTCTAGCGACCCTGGTAACTGTAGTAAATAACGATCTAGACTCTCCTGGCCTCTCTCGATCCGTTATCGTTTGCCACGAGCCAATATTGCTCAAAAGTTGCGAGTACCGACGAGTGCGACAGAATTATTCTTGTCTCATCGTCCACTGTCCTATCGATGCGCAATGCCGCGCCAACAATTAAAAAAAAAAAAAAAAACGTTTCACTTCAATTAAAAAAAAAATTTCGTGAAACGGAAATTCGTCGAGGAGAAACTTGTAACGAAGCAACTTAAAAAAAATAATAAAAAGAGAAACTTGAAAAAAATAAATTCGTAAAAGGAAAAGTGTAATAAAGAAACTTGAAGAAAAAAAAGATAAATTTAAAAGAGGGAAATTTGACAGGAAGCATCTGTGAAAAAGCAAATTTTCAAGAAAAGCTTGAAAATTTTCAGGGAACTTGGAAAACTCAAACTGAAAAAAAGGCAACTCAGGAAGAAAAAACAACAAAGTCAATAAATAACAAACGTTGAAAGAAAACATTTCAAAAAATCAAATTCGAAGGAATAATACTTGAAGCAAAAAATAAACACGAATAAAAGTAATAATCCCAAATGAAAAAACGCAATCATTGATTAATTATTTATTAAAATGTGTTATAAACATAAATAATAAACACAAGCAATTATTCGTAAACAATTATTAACGAACAACTATTATAACTGATATTTTAATAGTAATAATAATAATAATATATTATTTTTATATAAATAATAATAACAATAATAATAAATTATTTAATGAAATATATTGAAATATCAGAAAAACATCAAATGAATAATTGTTAATGAATAATTGCCCGTTTGATTTTTTTATTCCGTTTGACGATCCTTTGAAAAAAAAAATGATTCATTGGGTACGATCGATCGATGGAACGTCGTTGCGTTATTGCACCGATTAAGACGCCCTGTCACTGTAATATCCCGGCTTCGTCCGGAGATCCCGTCTCGACTACTTTTTTAACGGGCTTGTTTTTTATTTCTCATTTTTAAAAAAATGATGTTTTATTTTTTTCGTTCCTTTTCTCAAGTCGATCTATTCGTGCCGCGACGGTGACATCGCATCACCCGCGGCGTTCAGGACTAACGGGGCCTCGAATTTTAACTCGTAATTACCGATTCCTTTCACCGCAGACAATATTCGAACTGTCACCCCACCGTGAACCGGCCCTGAATCAGTCACGCGCGATACCAAGAATACAATCGCGGTGATTTAATTGTCGCTTTGAAGACACTTCCTCAAAAGAAACAACCGACGATTGAAAAGATTTTTCAAAATAGGCGGATAAAAATTCGTGATTTTTGAAAAGAGAAAATATAGACAAATTTGAAAGCATTCTTGGAAAATACTTTTTTAAGTTGCACTCGTTTTTTAGTTAACAACTCTGCTTTTTTTTTTTTAGTTGACAAATTTACGGTTTTTTTTTGGTTGACAAATTTACGTTTTTTTTTTTTTTTCGTTTACAAATTTATATTCGGGAAGGTGGAAAGAGTATATTCGGAAAGCATTAATTTGATACTTTCCCGTTTTTGAAAAACAGAAATTTGAGTTATTATAAATATTATGCGAATAAATATATTTGTTTAATAAAAAAATAATTGGAAAAATAGAATTCGCTAGGAAATTTTTTGGTAATACGAAAAATTTAGTTGAGCCAAATAGGTTTAACTAAATTAATTGAGAAAAAAATTAAGGCTACGAAAATTCAGAAATGAAGAAAAAAGCTTTTGAAGTACAATGTACGAAAAAAATAAAATAAAAATTGAAGAAAACTCAAATGGGAGTTAAAGAATTAAAAAGTACAACGAAAAATTCGAAATCATAAAAAATGAATTTCCAGAAGCATAACTACAATTCAGAAAGTAATGACAGCAAATTTAACAAAAATTACGAAATTTAAATTCAACTAAATTCAACAATTTAAATTCATTTTTTTTGTTCAATTCAACAAATAAGTAAAGACGGACCGGGCGTTAATTTCAACAAAGGAAACGACGATTTCACGTCGATGACGAGGGATTATTCGATCATTGATAAACTACGATTACACAACGCTAAATTAGTAAATCTCGATCGTAATCTAATACCATTCGCAACTAATTTTTCATACTCATTCTCATACAAGCACGCAATCTGCGTACGCCTCTTACTTTTTTTCTTTCACATACAAATTTTTCTTTCATTCTCATGAAAAATCGGGTTCTCAACGAAATGTTATTATTTGTGCTATGTAACGAGAAGTGGAGCACGAGCTATCCCACGATCACTACGCATTGTCTACACTTGTCTCGTACCGGGTTCATATATTTATCGTTTCCTACAATTGTTGGACTCCTCCCATTGTCCGTCTACGAGTGGAATATACTTGCCTAAATTTTTAATGTTGACATTTGTTGACTCGAATTTAGAAAAAGAACAGAACAGATTTACTGAAAAAAAAACAGATTTTTTATTTGTTCCATAGGAATTTATTACGATTTTTGAAAAAAAAAAAAACGAAAGCTTTGATCTCGACATCTTGAAATTTCAAAAATGCAATATTCAAAGGTTGATATAATTGTTGTAAAACGTATATTTGACTCTGGAATTAAAAAAAAAAGCTCCGAGCTCAAAATGTCAAATACAAAAAAAAATATATAGCCTAAAAATGTATACGAAAATAATTGTAATTCATCTAGCACTGGAAGCGCTTTTGTTAAACATTAATATCGTGATTGTTGATAAATATCTGTAAATGAAGAAAAAAAAACACCTAAATTTTACTTGCCCGCGCATGAATCCCTTACAAAATCTCATTTTCGTTTTTGAAATATTCCCACTTGATAAAAAATTAAAAATATATAACATTTTTTGATGCCTGACTCTCTCGACCTCCATAAAAAAAAAATTGGCCTGTTTTCTGAGGTTCTCCAGTTCTCCGAAGAAAAACAATGCACTGAATTAAATCTATGCAGTTAAATTTAATAAGTGACAAATAACGGTTCTAATACAGTACTATAAAATATATAATATTTTTAAATAAACTATTTTATTTATGAATATTAAAATCATTTAACTAATATTACATAAAAGATAATATAACACTATTTATTTATAATATATATTATTTATTGTATACTATCAATTTCACCAGCAGAACTTTATTTTTCATCGTTTATCCAATTCAATAAACTGTAAAAGTATTATTTTCATCCGGAGAACTGAAAAACCTCGGAAAACAGGTCGATTTTTTCATCATGTCATAATTCATTAATAATTTCGAAAAAATCAATAATTAAAAAATTCTAAAGTAATATCTTTTAGAATTAATGGGTTCTAAGAATTCTAAAAACAAATCATACATAATTTGTAAAAAAGAATTATAAAATTTAGAAATCATAAATAATTGAAAAAAAAAAAGAATTAAAAAAGAAAAAAAAATGCAACGAAACGTACCCATTAATTTTCCTCGCGGTGTATATTTTTGCATTCGTGGGCCTGTTGCATAACCGCAAGAGGAGAGTCTGCCAGCGTGAAAAACGATGCGCACCGCTACCTTCAGGATTTCACAGCGAGACTTTCCTTCCTCGGTGCATAAGCTCATACGTGGATGCATATAGACGTACACGTATACTCGATTGCATTGTAGACAGACGTACGAGATCGAGCCGACAAATAACGCGAAAGGTGTTAACGATTTGAGTTTGTCGTTATGCCACAAGTCGGAGATATTTACGGAGATATATCGGTCGTTTGCCATCCGTGTATATTGCTCATAATTATAGCAATTATTTCGCCTTCCTCTCGAAACCGCCGCGACAAGGATCGTGGGTGTCGAGAGTTCTCTGTTTTTATTGGCCCGTCTCGATTTCTTCTCAGCATTCGTTTTTTCTTCCCGCGTCATTTTTTTCACCTCTCATAAATAATAATAAAAATATTCTCTTGTGAAAAATTCGAAATTTTTGTTCTTTTTACGCGTACTGTTTTTTTACTCGTTACTTTCGATTAGTAACGTCGAAATATCAGTTTTGGAGATTGTTTCATCGATAGAGGAATCGATTGATATTTTAATTAATTGATATTCTATTAATTGATATTCTAACTAATTGATTAATCGATATGTTGATCAAGCTGCTAATTATTATTGTAATTAATGGCTACGTTATTCGCAACATGTACGCGAAAGTATTCGAATAAATCAATATCGATTAATAATATTATTGACGTATCAAATAAATGTATTAATTGACCTAGTTCTCGAAATTAATTAATGAATTCGTAAAATACGATTTTTAATGAATCGACTGTATAAATTCGTCGATTAATTAGTAGAATTAGATTATTCAATCACACAAATATGTAAAACAATCCAAACAAAACCCAAACAAAACAATTAAATATATCTATTAATGATTATTATCTGCACTAACTAATTAATCGATTCGCATACTTACATATATAAATAGCCAACCATATAAATAAATAATTAAATAAATTTGCACAAATAAATTTATTACGGATGAAGTACACAAAGTAATGAATGTATCAATGTCATTAAATTCGCAATAACTCGACCGTAAAATTATCGCGACCAATCGATATCATACAAGACGTAAACGTCTCGTAAAATTTGTTCAGCCCGTTTGCCGTGACCCGAGGCGAGGCTAGACCCACACCGTAGGTCGTGGCTTGACCCAGAGTCGTCGCCCGGTACCACCAAGCTCGCGAGAACCTCCTGGGACACTCGGGAGATCGTACAAGATTCGCGTCTTGTCACACACGCGTGCACAGACGAGAAGAGGGAGGTGGCGAGAGAAAGAGACGGAAAAAAAGATAAAAAAAGAGACAAAGATAGAGAAAGAAAGAGAAATATAGGGAAAAAGAGAGAAAAAGAGAAAAATATATAGAAATATAGAGAAAGAGAGAGAGAAAAAGAGAAAAAGAGAAAAAGATAGAGAAAGAAAGAGAAATATAGAGAAGGAGAGAGAAAATGAAAAGGAGAGAGAGAGAGGGAGGGAGAGAGAAAGACGACGATGATGATGATGATGATAATGAGAGAGAAAGAGAGATGGAGAGAGAGCAAGAGAAGTAGGGAGAGAGAGAGAGACGGAGGGGAGAGAAGAGGGAGAGAGAGAGAGAGAGAGAGAGAGAACGTACACACTCGTGAAACTGAAAAGCATCGCCGAGCTCTTCTCGTAGACTCCTCAGGAAGACGTGAGATCGGCTCGGCATGAGAATCGTTCCAACACGTGCACGCGGAGCTTCACGTCTCCCCGGCTTCATTATAATCGTCGTGGGCAGTCGTATCCGCCCGAGAAATTTTGCAACGTCGAAAAAACCGACGATTTAATTGTTAATTTCAATTGTTAATTAATCGACTCGAGTAACAATAATTTGATTCGGTTAAAACGCGCGTGTCAAGATACACTTTCGTTCAACTCGAATTACACGTGTCTCGTTGCGTCATTCCTCGTCGCGATCGTATTCTCGTTATTATTAATCGGATTGTATTATAGCGCGATTTTTTTTTTTTTTTTTTTTTACGTACGGTTATAACACGAGTCTAATGTTTCAAGCGCGATGCTTCGAAGTGCGCGCACAAGTGTCGACGACTCGTTACAACACGCGTCATAATTTCGCAAACTGGTGAGTTGCTCGATTCATCGAGATTCAACGTATTCGGTGCACACTTTGATTATTGTTTTTAACGATTTTGTTTTTCTTGTTTTCAATTGTTTTTCTACGTCGATTTATTTGTTTTTTTTTTTTTTTTTTGTTGGGCAATTTTTCGGTATTTTTATAGAGTGCTGATTTTATAATTAATTGTTTAGAGCTGGAGAGAATCGATTTTATCATATATTTATTTGGGATTTGGGAAGACTCTGTTTTATGGAATTATTTAGGGTTGAGGTTAGAAAGCACGATTTAACAATGAATTTTATTTTAGGTTAGAAGTTTGGAGGTTTGATTTTATAATCGAGTTATTCAAGCAACAGGATACTAATAATTAATTAACTAACTACAACGAACTCGAATTAATACGATTTTTTGGTTTTTCGTGAAAATTAATTAATTGTTTTGAAACAAAATTTGAAAAGTCGATCCCAAAGTACACAAGCTTGAATTACAAAAATAAATGATTCTTCGGGAGGTTCACTTTTTCTATGAAAGTACTCGGGGAACGGCCATAAATTTCACGAAAATGATACCTTCGTACTCGTGAAATTGGGGCCACGTTGTTCGCCGTTCATTTAAATCGACTAACCCCAAATTAACCCGGGGAAAGCCGGAGTTGTTTGCATGTCATTGAATTGTGGATCTTCAAAGAAGCCGGGACGAGATGATATTTCTCTTTTCTCCCGAGTTTTCATCACGCGGCATTTCCAATTGGTAGCTTCTGCCGGATTTCCGGTTGGAAAGCCATCGTAAGCAGACTCGGGTTTCCGCAGTTTACTTTTCTCCTAAATGCAAAAGGAAGTAGCAAAAAAATAAAAAATAAAAAAAAAAAGAAACGATTATAAAGGAAATAAAAAACGGAAGGGGACATTATTTATGATAATTAGATCTGTATCAACATTAATATCAGAAATATCAATTTTATACGTGGTTATTAATAACAGCGTTTTTTCAATTAAAAAAAAAGTCTTGAAAAATAAAAATAAGTTCATAGAAATATTCGCGAGAAATCTTTATTCATTACCGATTTTCATCAGTCACGAAAAAAAAATGTCAAACCGATAAAAAATCAGTATCTAGAAAAGTAAAAAAAAAAAATCGGTATCGATAAAAAATCTTTTTTGAGCAATGTGTAAAATATCGTTATGGAGTATTGTAAAAAATCGGTGTAAACAAAGATTCATAAAATGTGTAACGAGAACGGTGGAAACAAAAAATCATAGACTAGTTTTTTATCGCATCGACGACCACTAAAGAAAATTACGGTACGATAGAAATTGGTATCTAGGAAGATAAAAAAATAAAAAAGTTCTGTATCGCGTACTGAAAAAAAAAATCGGTATCGCGCGTCGTCAAAAGTGTGGAATCGGTGAACTGTAATAAATCGGTAACAGCATTAATAAAATTAATATTGAGCAAGGTGAAGGAAAATCGGTATTCAACGAAGTAAAGAAAAAAAAAAACAAAAAAATATCTACCAGGATTATTTTGTCAACGCTTCGAGCGTTCATTTCCGGTTCGAGGATTCCCCAAACGTTTCTCTTTTTGATGGTCGTTCCTTCGAAGATCGACGACTCGGCGTACGCAAAAGCTTCCTCGAGGAATAACGAATTTTTTTGTTGTTGCATCCAACAGGTCTCGGCATCCTGTTTCTTTCAAGCGTAAATGAGATGTCGAGGCGTTCTCCGAAACGAACGGAGCGCATTGGCGGTGGAAATATCCGGAACGAGTTATCGTTATGATTTCGATAATTATCGGCACGAAACTGTTATCCGCATTCTCTTCGCGCTCCGATATACCCTTGTGCTCCGAGTGATAATAAAACAAACAAGACCATTGAACAATCGGACAAAAAGTGAGAATCTCGAGGAGAGATCGGCGTTCCGTGAAAGATCGGCGAGCGTGTAGTGCACGCCCGAAACGCGAATTGCACATGACCGGGTAGTGCGCGAGTGTGCGTGGAATAGGAGATCGAGACTTTGCTCCAGCCTCTCACGAGGCAATATCCTCCGCGTCCGATACCGGTCAACACTCGTCGCGATCGATCTCTCGCGACTCAATCACCACCCTAATTACTCATGGATTCGGGTTGACCAACGGATTTTTTTTTCCCGTCCGAAACGGCCACGATTAATCAAAGAAAACGAAAAATCGGTACGTGCTCGATATAATCGAGCACGCGATCGTTAGCCTTGAATTTAGGGCCCCCATCTATTCAATTCGTAAAATCGTAGCCGTTTTTTGGTTTTTCCTATTTTTAACATTTTTTTTCAATTTTTCCTTAATTTTTAACCGTTTACCCCATTTTTAACAATTTTTCCTACATTTTTTGCCGTTTACCCTATTTTTTAAAATTTCTTTCCATTTTTTTCCATTTCCCACCTATTTTTTCCATTTTTTCAAATTTTTTCCAAATCTTATTCCTATTTGTCGATTTCTTTCCATTTCGTATAACATTGGTAAGTCCACCGAGCGCCAAAAATTTTTTTTTTACCGATTTCCGATGCGTCAGGATTTCGGTTTGTTTCTTCAACGAGATCAACGATGATTAATTGACGAGGGGACTGTGTGAAAAGTTGTTTTCGTATAGTGCGCCGATCGTTTGACGCAAGATTGCAAAGCAACATTGCCTCGACGTTGAAACCCGGTACTACTACTTTCGAGTCGTTCACTTGACCCGCAATTGCAGAGGCGTAAAAAAAAACGTAGGAAAAAGCAGTTTGCTCGGTCGAGGAGGCCTCGAGAGGATATGACCTAGAGAGAGACTATATATCAATTACACGAGTCTCCCGAAAGGGTTTACGCTCAAGAGCCGAACGATGTGAAACCGTTTCACGCTCCGATCCGACAGTGTCGCGTTACATCGGTCTCCCGTTTTTTTATAATTTTGTTGTTGTTCGTTTTTTATTTATTTATTTTTTTTTCGAAAAGTGCGCGCTTTCCGACGTTACTCAACGGATATGGGCAACTCGAGGTCGCAACCCTGCCGACGGAGCCGTCCCTCCTATCTGTTTTACCTCATACAGAAAACGTGGGCCGGTAAACCGGTGGAAGCTCCCGATAAGGAAGATCCCGATGAAGCCGTTGACCGACGGAGCGAAGTATCGTCGTCGCGCTGCAGCGATTGCAAAACCTGCCATTATCGACAGGACAGCCTCACTTTCGACAGGTAAGCCGGAAAACTACATTATCGACGTAACAATGATAAGGGAGAAAGAAACTTTAACAACGCTCGATAAAACAGAAATTACCGGTAGCTTTGTATTTATCGCGTTTGTGATCATTCTTACCGGCGGAAATACTTTTATCGATTGGTCACGACGTGAAAAGCAGCCTGACGTTTTATTACTTTTTTTTTTATCATCGCATGATTTTGCCAATTTTATGAAATTCGAAAGGAATTAAAGTTTTTGAATTTTTTTCTTGAAGAGATATTTTTTTAATAAAGATACCGGACGTAATTATATATTTAGAAAATGCAAAATTTTTAAATTCTTTTTTGTATCATCAATGTGCCAAATGAAAAAAAAACTGTGATACAAAGCTTTTGTCATTGACTGTGCATCAGTTCTGACTAAACTACAAAAAACGTTTCTCAATTTTCAAATTTTACTTATACGTTCGAATTGTCTCATTATCATTAATTCAACAATCACAAAAAAAAATACAGAATATATATTTAAATTTCTAATAATTGCTGATTCGTCGTAAAAAATGTTACTCTATTTTATAAATTATCTGGCAAACGCGACATCGCGATTTATTTATTCGATACTCAGCCCAATCGCTCTATCAAAAATCTCGCACTTTCTTTTTATCCGAAAATTTAATTAATTCACATTTTCATAATTTTCAATAATTCAGTACGATTCGTTTTGCAAGCATTAGGAGTTTGCAGAGTTTCTATTAAAAAAAAAACATATTAAATTTAAATGTTTATAGCTACCGAATAATTGATTGAAAAATTCTGAAATAATTCGTGTATGGTTATTCCATCGATAATTATAATTCATCAAATTTTCAAAATCGATTAGCGACTGGTAAAGAACTTTCTGGCGATTTTAAAAAAATTCAATCAACAATGACGATTCTTTGTTAGTTGAAAAATCGAATAGGAAAGGATGCGACGAAAATTTGTTGAAAGTTATCGATCTCAGTGGGCCAGGTGAGAGTTCGTACGGAAGCGCCCTTTTTCTTTCCATCCCTACCCCCGAGCATAGCCGATGTGTTGGTTGATGATCGCGCATGGTGAACACACCGGTATACCCCGCTGTCAGTAAACTCTCGGCTACTACGAGGAGCGGACTAGCTTCGGGTGTCCGGCCGAAACGTAAATGGAAAAAAGTGCACTTACGAAAACTCTTCGAATCCGATGAATTTCCATTTACCACACGTTTACCGCGCGTACTATCGTAAGTTTTGTACTCGCGAGTGACGACTCGCGATTATGGCCAAACTTCGTTGAATTGTCACGGGATTTAATGATCAGCATCGATCCGAGGTACTTGTGCATTATTTATCATCGATAACGACAAATCATTTCCAATCCGAAATGAAAATTTCCTTCGAAGTATTATTCTGCTCGATAAACAATTTTTTCGTTACTCGAAATGAAGCGAAAAAAAATTGTCGAAAAAAAACAATAGTTTTCCGGACGGTTTTGTCTCGCTTCCGTAATTTTTATAAATCTCGCATAAATAATAATCGCTCTTATTTTTGAAATTTTATTCCTTTTTTTAATTATTAATTCTTTTTAAAAAATATTATTGCATCTTTAGGAATTCATAAAATTCCTTGTTTTATGAATTCGGATTACTGCTTTGGTATATATTTTTATTTATTTATTGTTGTCTCTTTTCGAGCTAATAATTTTCTTTAAGAGAACGTTTAAAAAATAACGCAAGCAGATCTTGACCAAAACCAAAACATTATGTGAATATTATTTATAAAAACTCAAAAAGGGAAAGAAACGTTGCTCAGTCAATTTTCGATTCCAAACGAACCCAAACATTGCCCAGTGAAATTTGAATAAAAACAAACGCTGTTGGGTCAATTTTGAACCCAAACAAACCCAAACAAATGGTGCTCAGTGAAATTTAAATCCAAAGAAACGTCGCTCGGTCAATTTTGAACCCAAACAAACGCTACTCTGTCAATTTTTAACCCAAACAAGCCCAAACATTACGCAGTCACATTTCAACCTAAATAAACACTACTCTGTCAATTTTTAACCCAAACAAACCCAAACAACTGCCGCTCAGTCGATTGAACAAATAATTTAAAAAAATGTACAGTCCATAGTGAAATCGTACACGACCGATTACTTGTAGATACGAATCGCACTCTGTGAAAAATTTTTCAAAAACTGGACCACGAATCGTATTTATTTATACATACGGAATGCATGAATGAACAGTTCAACCTCGCCGAGTTAAATATTCCCGTACTTGTGCGAGATTAAATGTTTTTTTTCTCGTCTTTTTATTTTTCTTTTCTTTTTAAATCCTCATCTAGTAAAAAGTTGTCAGTCTGTATCGTGGCAAAAATGCTGGAGCGATGCCAATCTGAAGAGCTCGACGTTACTTTCATGCAATTACTTCAATTATAGAAATACCTTCAATGCAAAGATCGTTTCTCGTTCTCTCTCGCTCCTTCACTGTCTTTCATTCTTTTCAAGGAAGATATGATTGCTCCTGAGAGTAATTCCATACCAACTCGTTTATATTCTGCGTACATCCGTGACTAGCCATTGTTTTGTTCTCTTTTCCATTCTTTATTTATACATATATATATATATGAATGCTGCATGCGTTAAAAGTAAAAAGAAACAAAGAAATCATGTGTGCTTTATCGTGAGAGTTCGCAGGGTAAGCAGAACTGCATTACCGTCTTCGTACCCCTCATCACAAAATCATTTGTGCATCGCAATTGGTCTTGTCTTTTCTACCTTCGATACAATTCGCGTACGTATCCTGGAAAATAAAAAAAATTGACACATGTCGGCCAATTACGATCAAGTTTTTCATCGAGTTTGTTTTTTCCTCGAACTCGCAAAGTTTATTAATGAGAGGGCTAATCTCCGAAGCATTTTTATACTCGAAAAAAAATTGTTTGGGTTTGTTTGGGTTCTTTTTTTGAACTCGCAAAGTTTTTTTATCAGAGGGTTGACTTTTAAGGTATTTTTGGACTTGAAAAGAATTATTTGTGTTTGTTTGGATTCTTTTTTTGAACTCGCAAAGTTTTTTTATGAGAGGACTAATCTTCGAGGCATTTTTATTCTCGATAAAAATTGATAAAAATGAAGACTATTTTTAAAAATCCTTTTTTTATCGTATTGACCCAAATTTCTTGGACAAAATTTTGTTAAATAATTTTGACAACGTAATTTTTCAAATAACACATTTAAACATTTTTTTATATATTATTTTTATTTCAACAGTGAATATTTTTCGGTTGAAATAAATGAATAATGATTAATTAATCGAAAGAATTGCTTAGTTTTTTTGAAATCCAAACAATTTTACGAATTGTTAATATTACAAATAATTTAAAAAATCTTCGACGCGGTCAAGAAAAAATATTTTTTTAATAATGTTCTTTAGTTTTACACTTCATATTAAACAATCGAAAATCCCTGAACCCAAACGAACCAAAACGACAAATTTCAGCGATATCAAGTAGATTCCAATTTTGAATGAAAAATCGTTCAAAATATCTGTGCAGATATTCATGCTGAGGAAAAAAACAACGGTAATTGGACGACGTCGGGTAGTCTCGAAAATCAAAGTTAGAAACTGTCACAGCGCGTTTTCCCGATTTTCGGAGCGTGACGACACTCGTGTGGCGGCTGATGAGAACTTTGGCGGTCAGCACGCGACAATTTCATGCTTCTTTTTTTCTTTTTTTTTTCTTTTTTTTTCAAGCCCGCTGGTTTTGTATGCGACCATCGTGTGAATCGTATCAAGACTGGACACCTCATGGTTTTTTCTTCGCTACCGAGTGGTCGTTCAACGCTAATGGGTTAGAGATAATCTTTTTTTTTTAAGCGTGTAATTGCGCGCGCTGAGATCGAGAAGCGATAGAAAAAAAAACCCACTGATCATTCGTGTTCTACTTTAACTTTAATTGCAGCTCTTGGAGCTTTCGCTCGGTACACTTCGCGACCCACACACATACTGATGCTAAACATGATGTATTTTCTTTAAGGGACAGCAACACTCCAGTGGTCAAAAACAAAAGGTTAAAATTTGACAATTAAAAAAAAATTCCTTTTGGAGTGATTAGTCAGTTTATATTGGGGTATCGATCATTTATTTTTTATTTTTTTGTACAAATTCGCGGCTAAAGAGACAATTTTTGAAATGGTCTTAAAAAAAACATTACCAGAAGCGAACAAATTGGGGAGAAGAAATAAAGAGAAAAACATAATATTTATATGTTTATTAGCTGTAGGGATAGCCAATTTGCATTGGCTACCCATTATAGCCAACATAGGGATTTTTATTGACTCAAAATTTGTAAAAATAGTGCAGCTTTAATAAAAAATCAATTTTTTTGGGTGAAAAGAGGCAGTCAATTAATGATAAAATACACGTGAAGACTGTCAACATTTCAAAACAATTTGGTGCAACCCGTGTTGAATAAACAAGTTCGCCAATATACTTCGGCGGGCGTTTAAAAAAAAAAAACTGAAAACATTTGGCAAATATTTAAAAAGCAATTAAAAATCTTTGGCAGAGCTTGAAATTTTTTTCTTTCCAAAAAAATCGAGGGCTCTTTGTTGTTACGATTTTTAACTATTATTAAAGCAGCCAAACTAAACAGCAATAATTTTTCAACTTCTCGGAGTAATCCCTCAACAAAAAGCTTTTTTCTAAAAAAAAAGAGCTCGATTTTTCATAATTTTTTCCGATCAAAGTATCGCAAAGAAAAAATTAGGGAATTACCATACGATTTGTACACAACTTGGCCAAGTTCGTGTTTTTTTTCACTCCGAAATATTAACGATTAACGAGTTTATTATTATTTGAAGAAAGTTTCGTAATTGCTGCGATAGCGAATTATCGTTGATGATTTTTGGGGTCGAGCGCGGTTTCCTTTTCGACGTATGAAACGCGTTGATGTAAAACACGAGTAATAACACTCCCCCCTATGGAAATTACGAGATCGAAGCTTGCATATAGTAGCGAGGGAGCGCGTGGCTCGAATTCTCGATCGAGCCTTGAGTTTCTCGACTCTGAATATGCCTTTAGCATTCCACGCTGCACACACGTGTCCCAGCAATGTACGAACGTGGAGGTGTGATTTGCAAGTTGCTCGCAATTTTCCACCGCTATTCCAGTATTCCTCAAGCTCGTGCAATTTTCGATTTCCTCGACGAACATTTTGAGATAAGTGATCGTCCTCGTTAAATTTCATTTCTCGAGTTCGATTCGAGTTCCCAAACTCACTTCCGGTGTTTTCAAATACGTTGTTTTTATATTTACTTTCTTGATTTTTTTGTTTTCGTTCTTTTTTTCTTTGATTCGTCAATATCGATATTGTCCAATATTTCGGTGACGATTTTTGGGGCTGTCACGAGGGTACTTCCGGTTGCAGAGTTTCTCGGTTTCCACGATTGGTCTCTTCCAAAAATACGTTGGAAACGATGCTCTTTCTTCTCGTTTCTTCTCGCATATTTTTGTTTGTTTGTTTGTTTGTTTTTTTTTTCACGAAAAGTCGATCAAAGTAATAAAACGTCGGATGTGAGGGGATATAACGGTTCTTTCCGGTGTCTCTCGTTTATTACGCATCTTCCATCCTCCTCTTTGTTCCTTAGCGTTTCTCGCTCTTTCCCCCCTCGCGATCCTCCTTTTTTCTTGCTTCCTCGAGTGCAACTGCAGGAGCACCGAGCACCGGCAGCAGCCTCTTCGATCTACGATGAGCATTAAGGCTCGTATGCGCACGCGTGCCCAGGCGAAAAGAGATATTACAGTTATGCGCTCTCTTCGGAGTCCGCGAGAGGAGATGAGCCCTCGAGATGAGGACTCGTTTTTAGTCCACGCGTGTATATATCATTATTGTATGTACATGCGAAATAAATGGAAAACTAGAGATAACGGCATTCAATCTGGTCTATCCCCACAATGAACATCTGCTTTCCGTATTATAATATTTCCTCGTTAATATTATTGACGAGAATGACACCTAACGTATTGGATTCTCTCGATTATCGTCAATTTTATTTACGCTTCGATTCACCGCGATTGGAAAATCAAAATTTATGATTGTTGGATTGGATTGTTAAAATTGGATTGTTGAAACAAAATTCGTATCTTTACGGTTGAGAGAGCAATTATTATTGAAGTAACATTCGTTTGAATAATTGATCATTAAGACAGCTAATTTTCATGATTTTTTACGTAACATATTTTTTTTTATCTAATAATTTAGGAATAATTGAAAGAGCAATTATTATTGGTGTAACATTCTTTTGAATAATTGATTATTAAGACGAGTACATTTTGATTACTTTTATTTAAATATTTTTGCTGCTTTATAATTATATATCAATTGCTCTCGTATGTGTATTTTACTCTCGTTATTACGTAATAATACTGATCCCTTAATGATTGTGAATTTTTTTACTCTTCGATGGAACACGAGTGAAAACCCATCATTTGGAACTGACAGTCGATAAATTTTATTATCCGTCCTGCTTAGAAAGCAATTATTAGTGGAGTTCCATTCTTTTCAATAATTTACAATTAATACTTCGATTCGAAAATAAAGTTTTGTGATTTTTGTTTTAATATTCCGATTCGAAAATAAAATTTTGATGATTTTTATTTTGATATTTCAATTATTTTTATTTAACCATTAAAATTCTATATCTCGAAAACTGTTGATAATCCGCAAAAATCATTTTAGGCGTTCTCTGGCGGGGGGGTGGGGGGGGGGGGGGGGGGGGGGGGGGGGGGGGGGGGGGGGGGGGGGGGGATTTCAGAACTTGGTAGAGTTTGAACCACCCGGGGATCGAGAGAAAGAGAAAGAGAGAGAGAGAGAGAGAGAGAAATAAAAACTTAATTAAGCGTAGTAATCGAAAACTCATTTCTCACAGCGATAAATATCAACTTGCATTATTGCTTTGTTCATTCCTCGCGTGATTACGAAACCCCTGAAACGGCTCGCTCGTCGACTTCGCGCAAACAAGTTTTCTCTGTTCCGGATGAATCCTAGAGGGAACGAAAAAAAGAAAAAAAAAAGAAAAAAAAAAGAAAAAAAGCTCTGGAAAATTCCTCGCGATTGCTACCGCGGGGAGTATAATGGCTTTTGTGGAGTACTCGCGAGGAGGAAGAGAACTGTGGGAAGAGCCAATATTAAATTGCAACAGATCGGCATACGATTATAGATGGAAAAGTGTCGGTGATCCGAGCTCGCATATCCAAGAAAGTATACGACCAACAGATGAGACACTTAAGACTAATATACATTTTACAACGTGCAATTAAAGGAACCTATAACAGAGAGAAATGATGAAACGCGTGGAGGCGTCGATCCACCACACGTGCATTAAAACTACGTCGATACGGATGAGATTCTTTTCAGCCTAATGCGCACTTTAAACAGCGCAAATACACGGGTACTTTACAACGGGAAGGGGACTAGGGGCAAACCACTTTTTCGCACACTTCGGGATCGTTTCCATTGAAAACAACAATTGCGTTTGAACTGTCGGCGACGAGAACGCAATGAGAGGAACGGCTGTGAAAAACCCATTATTTCGTCCATTTGTATTCGAAAAAGTCGTAACGAAATTAATGCGCTGGAAAAATGATTATTATTATTATTATTATTATTATTTTTTTTTTTTCATTTTACGGAAGTCCTTTTTTGCACGGTTAAAAAGATTATTTTTTGTTTTTCACTCGTTATTGGAATATTGTTTGGTTTTTCTTTTTTTTTTTTTAAGTTGACATTGTTGGTTTGAATGTTTTTTTGTAACTTTTTTTTAAAAGGTTTTGAACATTTCCGTTGTTGTTTTTGGAAATATCTTTTTAGCAATGTTGATGACTGGTGGAATTGTTTCGACGATTCATCTAATTCTTGTGGAGGAATTTCATTAGGGACTCGTTTCGATTGCTTTTGAAAGGATATTTTTGGAATTTCCGTTGATGTTTTTGGGAAAATGTTTTTGGAAATGTGAATGACCGTTTTTGGAGTGATTTTTTTTGGAGATTTACTTGAATTTCTTAAAAGGGCACTTCTGGGGACTTTTATTGCCATTTCTGGAAAAATATTTTTGGAAATTTCGATGATTTTTCGGTGGAAGGGATTACGCGATTTATCTAATATTTTTTTGCATGGGTATTTTTGACGGTTTACTTAAACGAGAAAACATTATTGTAAATTTGTTTACATTCTTTGATAAAAAAATTGTCCGGTAAGTCAATGAACGTTAAAAAAAAACATTTAGAAAAAACATTTTTGTTTGGGTTTGATATTTTTTATCCGTCGAGATATCGTTTTTGGTGAGTTACGAAATTTTTTTACGGTCATCAAGATAAATTGGTATCCTGTTGGGAATGATGGTAGCAAAGTATGAACGGAAAGGTGAATAACAGAGAGATCTCTCACCTCCGAACGAACGCGGGCACTTTCTTGCGCCCAAAGTGCGATGGAATCGAGAACGAACCGGATCTAATGGGCTGGTGTATGTATCCCTCATGTACAGTACGCATCGAATACACAGAGCTGTAAAAGCCAGAGTACCGGAATTACCCGGAAGGTAACGGGGGAAAACATCACGATTGCATCCATCGCGGACGTTCTAACCAAGAGGTCCCTGGACCCAAGTGCATCAGAATGACACGTGTGGAATCCTTCTCTACCCTTTTCCACTCTATATAACGTCGCGAGATTACCTCGCGGAATCTTACGCGTGTTAATCTCATGTTCGAACGTTTGCAAAGCGAAGAGAAATCCTCTAGGGATTTAAAAGCGAACCCAAACAAACTCCAATTTTAGAATCCCGATAATTATTATTGTCGAGTCAACGTTGACGCAAAAATTTCTGTGATGAACAACTGCCGAATGGAGGTTTTTTTGTAAGTGGTTTTTTTTGTACTGAGTAAAAAAAAATGGTATATCGATAGGACGAGAATAGCTGATGTACCTCAAGAGTATTCTCGGATCGTTCTAATTGAATGTTCCTGAATTGCTTTGAATTGGGAGGTTTTAAAGAGCGATTGGTGGGAATATGGACCACCTTCTTTGCTCAATGATTTTTACCTCGACTGACGCAGCTCGATAAAAATCAATTTATTAAACCAATCATACTCTTCTTTTACGAACGTAAAGATATATCGCCCATAGTTACGACGGGAGATCCACTTTCATCCAATATTTATCCCCTCTCCTAAATTTGATAAACCTAATAACTCATCAGATAAATTTTACAATTCAACAATTCATCAATGCTTAGAAATATTAATTCCCCAAAATGAAATAATAATTGAAACCAACTTTCGATGGTATTATCACGTGCTTATCTGAATTTTAGTCAGACTGTCCGGTTCAATATCTCAGGAAAAAAGTGCATTTGCTCTTCCAACGAACGATTTAATCGATCACCAAAAAATGAATTTATAGAGATAGTTACATAGGAATGAAAAATTGATCAGTTTATCCATTATCCTAGATCTCTCGATCGATCGTCCCTTTCGAAACTTCGATTCGACAAGCTTTACCTTTTTTATTTTTTTCTTAAATCATTTTAGCCTGTATTTAACTCTAGCTCTATAAACGGACCGGAACTGGCCGGTGAACGCGATGGGACATTTACGTACGGGGATAAAGACAGCGATGGTGGTAAATATAAATATAGATATAAAATAGGTGGTGGAGTAGCTGTCGTTCATGAGTGAATGAGTAGGCACACGAGACCGAGTACACGGGAGGATACATTAGATACGCACACGCGTGACGAGGACGACTGAAAGCGCACGAGGGTACGAAGGAATGCACGCGCTGTTGGCGTGTGTGCGTCATGACTAAGAAGTAACCGCGCGCGCGGCGGGTCAATGCCTCCCCTGTCCTCAGGAGGATCAGAGAGTTCTCTCCAGCGTCCTCGACGACGTCGACGAGAGGCTACCTCCTCTTTCTTACTCTCGCTCTCTCCCCGTCCCACCCGTACGAAGAGCCGTGCGTCCACGGAAGGAGAGAAAAAGTGGAAAGAGGACCGTCAGCACGCGGCCGAACTCACCCTCTGACCATCTCACCGCAAACGGCCCTTTCTAGTATAGACAATATATTCCACGATACGCGTGCAACCCGTTATTGGTGACAATTTGGACCCTCCCCAATAAACATTCGACCAACCGTATTTTGAGGCCAATGGACATTACGAATTAGCGATCATTCTCTTCGATACATCAGAAATTGGAGTTCTTGATGGAATTGTGATACGGTAATTTTTTAAGAATTTTTCGGTCGGAAAATGTCGACCGGTTCAGTCGGTGGTCAGATGTGAAAGGATTTTGTTGTTTTTAACAAAAACAGCTTATTCAGATGATATTTAACGGAGAGAAACGAATCGCCGATAATTAGGTAAATATTGCGCCGTCAAGATTCAACGTACGTTGAGCTAAGCTTCGAATAAATATTCCGACGCGTTTGCCAGCCAGTTTATGAAATAGTGAAAGAAATTTATTTCAACGATTGATTAATCAGATATCATTGAAAAAGTCAATGTATGTTGATTATTGATAACGGTAAGATTATACGAATGTATTCGTTGAATTAAAAAGTTAACACGTATTTGTTTAACAGTTTTAACAGATTGACAGTCACTCCCAAAGCCTGAGTCAAACATATGCCAATATTGTTAAATTTCATTTCTATTATTATTTGAAAGACGAAAATTAAAAATTCGAATTGTTTGTACGATCAAACATGGCTGATACTACCAACACTTTTTAATCTACGATTTTTTTGCACAACATTTTTGTCCGACCAAAAACGTTAACTCGAAAGGAATAGCGAAACCCGAATAATCCATAATCCTTTCGACGATATTCCACGATGACCGGACGGCCCAGAAAAATTGGTGGGAATTTGGACCCATCGCTTTGCCCAAGGAGATTTTGTTTTATGCATCAGCTTTCGGATTCGATCAGAGATCGTAAATATTTATGAGCTTACGTTCCGAATTACCGTTCATTTATGGATGTTAGAACACGATACGCCTGTGTAGAGAGATTGGTGGGAATATGGAATACCTTACTTGGCTCAATGATTTTCGCTTTGTGTCACGGATTCGACGTGCAATCAAGGATCGTAAAGATTCAAGGGTTCCAACGCACACCTAATTTCCAGATGCTGTCAAACGATGTTCCCGGTATAGAGGTATTGGTGGGAATATGGACCACTTGGTTCAATCATTTTTCCGTTATGCAACAGCTTTGAGATTTGATCGGTGATCGTAAACATTCATGAACGTACGATCCGAATTACCGCTCATTTGTGAACGGTTAGAAGGGGACGTGATTACGTAGAACTATTGGTGTCAATATGGACCACCTTCTTGACTCATTTATTCGTACATTACGTAACCGTTTTGTGATTTCATGAAATATCTTAACGGTTTATGAATAATCAATAAACTTTATTCACCGACCTAACTGCTCGATTTTTAAATGAAAATGCATCATTCGATGTATTTTATCGATTACTTCGAACCGTTTCACATCCGATCGATTAAATACATAAATAGTGGGAATGAATCTGGATTAATTCTCGTTTAATTTCAAACAGGACAATTAACGTAATTAATATAGGGCATAGTCGTTCATTGGGGTGGTCCATATTGCCACCAATAATTCTACAGATGTGTAAATTTAATATATCTCGGGTGTAGATCGTAAATGGTTGCTGCGTATAGTTATACATCGGGTAGATATCTCGTCTCTCGTCTCCGGGTATCTGTGCAGATCGCGCAGTCGCCGGAAGGTCAAACCACTTTGCTAGATATGTAATTGCGGCGGTCGAGGTGTCCCCGACGATGTTATATTTAGACGTCGAGCGAGCTTCCTCCGATCGTTTGCATCAGGATGAGGTCCAAGTGGCGCCTTCGAGAAACGCGTTGTCTTTTTTGCTTTTTTTTTTTACTTTTTTTTCTGTTTTCCGATTTTTCATTGATACCGATATTGAATATTCATCGCGAGCAATTGACCATAGTACTTTTCGTGCAAAGCTGATCGCACTTGGCGCCACAATTTCGTCGCCAAAGTGCGTTTCGAAAAATGTTTTGGAAACATTATTATATCGACGTTTCTAGCGCAATAATAACATATATATATATTTTTTTTCTTTGGATTTCGTCCCTATTTATGAAACTCCCGGGAAACCGGAAACTCTATTTTTTGCCAGCTTTTGGTTAAGGCTCGAAGCAACGGGAAACAAAGTTCCACGGATATCGGTCAACGTACTCACCGGAAATGGGGCAACAAACCGATCGCAGCTAACTGCAGACATTTTAAATACCACTTACTTTCCTCGCCAGTTTACCGTCCTATTATCTGCTTCTAATGTTCCTTCGTACTGCCCTTGCTGGATCTTTACGACCCTGCTCCTTTCACTCTCAACCGGCAATTCGCACTTCGTTACTTCCAGCCCCTTAACACCCCCGATACTGCCTCGGGAACTCATTTCGATTCTCATTGAATTCGTTAATTCAATTATTAATCCGTTGTTTAAATTAATATATGAATGTTTCATAAATTGGTTGCAAAACGGAACAATAATTGTTGATTGATTTGTTTATTATCAAAACAAATTTTTCCATATTTTATAAATTGACTTTTTTAAAAAGCGATCGTATCAAATTCATACGTTTATCATCACTCAATTATTCAACAAAAAATTCTAAAACAATTCACGTATTATTATTCAAAAAAAAAACAAAACAAAACAATAAAAAATTTCCCAAATTCTCGGAATTTCGACGATTATTTAATATCCCCAAACAACCGTCAAATTCCTACTTTTAACAACCGCTAAAAAATTCGACAAAAATTCACGCATTATAATTAAATCATTATCTACGATATCTCAAATAATCAAGATTTCTTTCGATCGTTCAGTATCGATCGAGGCATACTTAAATCGACCAAACCTCAAAAATTATCAGCTACCAATATTTTTTCCAAAATCCCCAAAATATCAATGTTACTTCTACACTCCCAATTTATGTAATAAAAAAAAAAATCGTAAATTTTTATCACTCGAAGTTTACAGAGCCGAACACCTTAAAATATGAAAATCGATTTTCCAGTCAAGAAAACGAGATATTTCCGTTGCTCCCGTCATTAAAGCCAGAGGCAAAATGATATCCGCCGAGTTGTATTCACATACGTACCACATACCGATCATAAAGAAAGAAAAAAAAAACAAAAAAAAAAAAAACAAAAAATCAACGATCGGTTCGACCCCTTTCTTCCGATCGAGTCACGATTCCGCTTGAATGGCGGACGTCGATTGCACACCTTGAGCGTGGTGGAAACAGCAACAATGAGGGAACCAAAGAGTGATCGAAACCTCGATTACGCGTATCACGAGCGATCCAAGAAAAATACCACTTCAGGTTCATAGGGTTGTTACTTGGTACCGTTTGAAAATCCCACGGGTAGGGGGGAATCCCCTTTAATGCGGACAAACTTCCGCGACGCTTTTCCTTGCTCATAAATACTTCGCTGAGCCCTTCCAACCAACATCCGCATCAAGTGTACAAACCCAAACACGCATACACTCGCCCGATGTAATAACCGCCGAGAACTTCCAGCCCTATTTTTCTCAACCCGTGCGTTTTCTCGCATTTCTCGTTCCAGCGAATCGGAGATGGCACCCAACGCGGAAGAGGAGCTGCTCGCTGTTAAGCCTTGGGGTCCACAGCCGGAAAAGGTAGGAGAACACGTTCAGCCACGATTGCAATACGCACTAGCCTATGATCCGCCATGGGATGTAGTCAAGTGAGGGGCAATCACGAACGTATTTATAATTATTCCATTTTGTTTTTTTTTTGTTTTTTTTTTGTTTTTTTTTTTGTTCTTGGTTCCAAACGTTGATGGTTCTTATTTACAGTCGGTTGGGGCAAGTGTGCGCACTTTGGTACTCTAAGAGCCCGCAGGCTAAAAGATAAGAGTTGAAATCATAAAATCATGGTTGGAAGATAAGGCAGTTATCCAATAAATAATTAAAATTCAATGTTTAATTATTTAATGTATCGTTATTAATATATAAGAAAACTAATTAAGTATCAATAAATACATTAATTATTGTTCATTCATATAATATTTATTTTAACTTTGACGTTTATTATATTTATTCATTTATTTTAATTTTAATAGCAATAAATAATAAACGCTTAAACAGTAAAAAACGAAATTTTAATATTACAATTAATTTTTCCAGATTATATTTTACTTGAATACGTGAATGTTTATTTTTTTCTCCAAAATTTTATTTCATTCTTTATAAAATATTTTGGAAAAATATGAAAAATAAAATGTGCGGGTTTCAGACTTCGAAATTGATACTTCGAAGGAGACTCGTTTGTTACCTCGAGAAAAATCAGGTATTACGAAAAAAGGAATAAACCCAAAGAAAAGGAATAAACAAAGATCAGCAAATAAAAAGGGATACTCGATGTACGCCCAGGAAACGATTTGCTCCGCGATACGGGAGAGATTATTACTCTCGTTGATGACATTCCGTGCGAATCAAGCTTCTCCTTAGCGTATCTGCGCACACGTATGCGATCGTATACGCATACGCGATCACTTGCGTACGCGGAAACGTGTATGAGGTATATTGTAGCGCCAAGACCCGACAAATGGGAGAGACGATGTAATGAACGTGTATTATCGCGGAACTCCTAGAAAGAGGGAGAAAGAGAAAGAGGAAAAGAGGGGGGGGGGGGAGGGGGTTTGGTTCAAACAAAACTGAGCCGATGAAATATATATTAAGTTGCAAGTGAGTCAACATATCGCGTGATATTCCATCTATTCGATATTAGCGAACGTGCGAAAACCCCTTAAGGGGGCAGCACTTTTATACAGCTTCCAACAAATCAACGCATCGAAACGAAAATTTTTTTTTTCGCCTCTTAAAAAAGAAGTCGAAGATATGTATGAATATATATATATATTTTTTAATTTATTCTTCAGGTCTCAAAATAAATTCCGTTTTTTTTTTAAATGTATATATATTTTTTTAATGGCTACAGAAAGGAGTGAATTTTGGGACTGAGAATTTGAATTGCCCATGGGCTGGTTGGAGCATGGATGATAGCTGGAGGAACAGAGAATAAAAATGGGGAGATCCTAAGGGAATTTTAAATTCCTAGTTTTTGTAATTTGGATTATGGTAAGTAGAGGAAAATATGAAAAATAGGTAGAAGCTAGAGGAATTTTTAATTTCTAGTTAATTTCTAGGACTGTGGTTTTTCATTTTTATTTCCACCTAAGATTTAATTTCTAGTTAGGTTCTAAAGTATTTTTAATTTATGGTTAATTTTGAGGACTAAGGTATTTTCAGGAATAAATGGATAATAATTGGCAGAAGCTAGGGAATTATTTTGAACCCAAATTCTCAAGATTTGATTGGTCGTAGCTAGGGAAACAATTGACAAATAACAAAGTGACATTTAGGTAATATACTCGATGGTTGTTTTTTTTATAAAAATGACAAAAGCTTGGAAAAATGACTTTCATTTTCATATGAAAAAAATGATCGATTTTTTATTGTCTTTTTTAATTGTATATTTTAATAAATTTCAATCTTTTCGTACCATCTTCCCGTCACAAAGGGCTTTACTGAATATTGTACACTTGGTGAATCGCGCTTGTACGACGTCGCCTATTTGCACGAGAATTATTCATTTCAGTTCACTCAATTTGCATACAAAGATAGACGATTACGTTCACTTACGCGTATCTCGCACGTAGTCAACGTTTCCGTGCTTTGTCGCCGGAAACTTTTAAGATTAGCGGAGCGTGTGTTCAGTTAATGCGTACCGGTCGACGGACCCGAGCGTACGTTAACACACAACAACGCCCTTGTATAGAGGGTGTAACCGTTTAAAACTAAAATAACGCTAAACTCCCGAAATATCTCAAAACTGTTGCACTTTAGGAAAAAACTTTTCGAACAAAAGTTGCATGGTTTTGCGTGATAAAAATAATGGTCTCGGTAATTTTTTATTTATTACTTATTTTCAAGGTTATTCGAAGGTCAACTTGTGTTTTTCGCGTAGGAACGAATACTTTTGACAGTATAGTTATTTTCACGCACGAAAGTAAGTAACTTTTGTTCGAAACATTTTTCCATTTTCCTTCAATTTTCATGGATTCAAAAATTCGATGATACTCGATCACTCGAAATATCTTCAAAAATTGGAGTCCAGTTAAAAAACGTTCCGAACAAAACTTGGTCACCTCGTTGCATACGAATTTATCCATAAATTTAAAATATACCTTTATACCGAAAAAAACACCGTTGACCCTCGAATAACCTTGAAAATTAATACCAAACAAAAAATGGCCTTAGCCATTACGTTTCTCGTCCGAAACTGTGCAACTTTCGTTCGAAAGGTTTTCTCCAAAAAATCATATTTGTTCGGATACTTAGTTGTAGCGTTTTTGAAAAACTCACCCGATATATCGAGACCACGATCGTTCACTGTTTACGTATGACCCTCTTTCCGTTATCAGACGCACCTGCGTACACCCTGTGAGAGGGAAACAGGGACTCCCTTGTACATTACAGAGGGAGTACGATTATATGAAGTACCCCCTTTAATTTTATCGCACGGGGAAGAAGGGACGATGGAAAATTATTTCGTGGCCCTCCCAAGGTATACGCGATTCGGTACGTTCCGTACACGCATTAATGTTACCTCCGGTAATATTACCTCTAACGACCTCGATAAATGGCCACGACTTGAGCTCGAATAACCACACAGATTAACGTGATTAATCCGCTCCGTCGGATTAGATGGGAATAAATCACCGCTTACACGAACCGACTAAGTCGAGTTTTAGCCTACGTGAGGTGGTTGCCTGGTGGTGCACCGACGAGTATAGTGCATCAATAAAATCACTGCTTGTTTCATTCGTGATTGTTTATTTATATGGACGCACACACATATGTATATATATATATATATATATATATATATATATATATACATATACAGTTTTGTTCAAAAGCATTAACATCCTCTAATTTTCAATAACTAACCAATTTGGAAAACGGAATTTTTATTAAGCCAGAGCCAGCATCATTAATTTTAAAAAATGTTCATTTTTACGATTTTTTTCGCTTTCCAAAATCGATGTCTTTGAAAAGTAATAATCTTACAATTCAGCGATTAAATCTTTGAAAAGGACACTTTCAGCTTTAATTTTGTGTAAACAAAAAAAAAATTCAGACTTTTTTTTCAACGTGACGTGCCATTTTTTGTTCGAAAAAAATCTTGCAGATTATTTATTTGTGTAATACTTTTATTTATTCATTTATATATCTATTTGGTTGATTTAATATAATTATTTATTTACTTTCTATATAGTTTATTAATTGATTTATTTATATATTGAAAGTGATTGGAATCCCTTTTATTTATTTATTTAATTTGCCTTATACTTTTGAGCAATGCTGTATATATAATGAATATATGTATATGTGTGTACACGGGCGCATATCCGTAGACTATCAACGCACGCATAGTTCCTCCGGCATGATTACTATTCAATTTATTATTATTATTATTATTATTATTATTGTTGTTGCGAGGCTTATTACAAATTGGCGTAATTGCAACAGCGAATATACGCCGTGGTTCCCTAATGCTTAAATAATTTACACTCCTACGCTGCACAAGTACATTTTTCATTTGAATTATTTATAAAAAAAAAAGTAGTAAAATAAAAAGCTGAATATTTCGGAAACGCTTAATGATAGGAGAAAATTGATAAGAATTGTTTTCGTAAAGAAGAATATTTTCTGCCTATTATAGTGGAAACTTTTTTTTGTGAAATCGATACTTTTTGAGATACATCGAAAGCAAATTTTTTGGAAATTACTTTTTCGGATTTATCGAGTTAACCGTTCGTCGCACATCGAAAATCATCGATAAATTTAATGGAACGAAATATCTTCTGGATATTTGTTATTTATTGTTATTTTCGAAGCTAATTTTTCTGTAAAATTTGCCGGACTCGATATTAGTTTTTTAAAATTTTTCGCTGGGTCGAAAAATCGTAAATTTCGTTTCCACGAGAATAGCGGTTAGAATAGAATATCATGCATACGATTTTACAGGCTCGAGATAGCACAAAAAATTATTAAAAAGGTGACACAAAAAATACGATTTATTTCTACTTCCGGTTTGAAGTTCGATCTACCCAAAGGCTTTCTCTCTCTCCCTCGTTCTCTTTTGTTCCTTTTTTTCTTTTTCGATTCTTTGACAGCTTTCTCTTCTTCTCTTTCTCCAGATGTGATCTTTGAAAACGTCGAACCTTTTCTCTCCCTCTCTTTCTCATGAAAGGATCGTTGAAGCGGGCGCGCGAGAAATACCAGACCGCAAATGAGAGACTAGAAGCGATTCTCGATGCGAGAGCTTCGCCGCAAGTTTCCCCCATTCATTTTTTTCCCCCCGGGTTTTCTTCTTTCACAATTTTTTTTTTTGTTCCTTTTTCGTTGGGTTTACAACTCCATAAAGAAGGTAGCTCGTCCGACTTCCGGCGACAGCGTGAAATTGTCGAGCGAACTCGACCATTTTCACGATGCCCATATCATTAAAATATATCGTGGTTGCGTACCGTATAGGCGTAAGGACAGACTGACTTACGCCCTTTAAAACGTCCGGACCACCCTCGTGGAGACTAATTTTTCTTTTTTTTTTCTTTTCGCGTTCATGAAGACCATTGTGTTGCTCGTGACCTCCGGGCTTCGCTCCAAAGTGAAAATTTACACATTGGAATTATATTTTACGATCTTAACACTGGATGGGGAAGTTTTGAAAAATCGCTAGCGAAAGGGAACAACCATCCTATTAGATTGGATACACTTAACGATCATTAATTTTCTTCATCCTCTTCGATCATCAGCTCGCGAGAACTTGTTTATTGCATCGGGGATGTATCGATCTTTTTTTTGCAGTTATGAAAGACGAAGAGGAAGAGGTAAGGAGAGAGAGAGAAAACAGCAAGATAGTACGACAAAAACTATCGAGGATTACCTTGAACGGTCCAGTTATTGTTTTTATGGAATAAGATACAAGTATAATAATAAACGACACCGGCAGATGATCCGCTGGACATAGGCTTCGAAGATACTTCGTGTTAAAGTATTACTGGATGTGCCGTCGGATATAAAATTAGTCGAAAATCGTGGAATCGCGATAGCTGATTTGATAATGAATCGACAGTTTGAATTGTTCATTTTTCACTTTCAATAATAATTCAAGTCATATCCGGTGATATTCGCTTGGGCTTAACTAAAGTTTTATCAGGGATTGTACATATTCTCCGAATATTCGTAAACAAATTAATTAATACGTTCACGTTTAATTATTTTGATCAAACGTTCAATTATTTTGATCAAATATTCAATTATTTTTATCAAACATCAGGTTCGATTATTCTTATCAAACGTCACGTTCAATTATTTTTATCAACCATCACGTTCAATTATTTTTATCAACCATAATTCAGATATAAATAATATATTCGATAAATAAATAGTTCATTAGAAATGCTTGCTCGGTAAATACCTTCTCACAGCCAATCGGTGCTCTCCCACTGGCTTGGAAGTTCGTAAAATACTGGACACGCGAAACTTCATCGAATTAGTCCTCGCGAGTTCGTTTTTTTTTTTCTTCAGAATTGTAAACAGGATCGTACCGATCGTAAGCCCAATCGAAACGTCAGAACGAAACGTTTCGAATGACTTTCCTTTTTTTTTTTTTGGAGATCCCTCGATTCCTTTGGTATGGCCCTTATCGCCGTATCAATTTGAAATTGTAGCTCGCGGTGCATCAGGCTCAAATTACCTGCGCAACGATAATAAACGCCCTCGATATAATGTTGGCACAAGAAACGACGTGAGAGAGAGAGAGAGACAGAGCGAGAGAAAGAGATAGGCAGCTCAAATTACAGTGTAATTCGTGATGAAAACGATGAAATATTCATGTCTGTTGTGCGGAGCGTGCTAATTTCCTTCCCGATTCTACGAGAATACGAGAACAGTAAATTCATACTTTGGATGCAATACGCGCATCGCTTATCGCCTCAAGACGGTGAACGAAAGAGAAAGAACTAGAGAGATGGAAAGATATATATAAATTTAAAAGAATGAGGAAAAAAAATCATCACTTTTTTTGTGCTCGAGCTCGTAATTGCTCATTTTGTTATTCACCGTTATTCCTCTCGTAACTAGCGATGATGTTACGCTACTTCTTATTTCCGTTTGCCTCTTATGAACAGAGCTTTCTTTCCGTCGAAACTTCCGATGTTTCGTTACTTTTTTCTCCAGAATATCGCAGTGGAAGGAAAACAAATATTCCACTTTTTCATAAACATAAAAAAAACTGTCCAGGTTTAGCGGATAATAAAAAACTGATAACTGATATTAAAAAGAAAAAATATATTTTTTCTTCAATTTTTCCGAAATTTTTTAATCAAATTTTCAAGCCGCGGAAAAACATTTTGTTCTTCGATGAGAAAAATGACATTTACAAAATGAAAATATCGTTATTTTTTGGCGTCAGCGCAAAAACTCCACGGGTTTCACTTCAAGGATTACTCGAACGATAATTAAAAAATAATCATTTTTAAAAACATTACTTTGAGTAAAAAAAAAAGATGATCAAACATTTTTCCTCTCTGACCCCTTTTTTAATAATAACGAGAAAAAAGTAACTTTTTCTCTTGCGATTTCGGCGAGATCCCGAAATTTCCATTAAGGGGTCATTTGATGTTTGATGCAGGAGAGGTTAAGGCCTCCCACGTACAACGCGGAGGATTACGCGATTGCTCTGCGAAGATGGGGCCGTCGTCCGGTCGTGACGTCACACGAGTCGCATGGAACTTTGCCCTCAACGACGAGCTCGAGTTCCGGTTATGCTTCGGGTTGCGGCGAAATGACACTACGACAATTCACTTCGGTCAGTGAACTTCTGAACAAGCTACGAGCCGATCTAAGACTCGCCTTTCCAAGGTAAGCCACGAGACGTCGATACGTCTCACCCTACATCGCAATTAACGCGTACACCTCATCGTCAAAGAGTACCGAGCCGTTAAATGAGATCCGTCAATGCGGCGCACTTGATGAGGGGAACGAAAAAAAAAAAAAAATTTTTTTAAAAGTGAATCCCCTCGCGAAGACGACTAATCATCTTCTGGTGGAACTAATAACGTATTCGCGATGTGTATAGGCACGCGTCGATTTAATAATACCATCCAAGCAGGAAGAAACCGAGAGGGAGGAAGAGAGAAAGGGGCCGGTGGTGGAAGGGGCGAGAGAGACGTATCAGCGAATACGATTTCTGTATACGGTTACATTTTACACTTGTCGGGCCTCTTTGTCGATTCTCGGTTACCCAAGAATAAAGAACCCCGAAAAAGAACTACAGCTCTCCCACCCCCAATAAAAACGAAAGAGGCACAACAAATAATAAAATCATCAATCCAAAAGAACGATGGTTTAACCAAAATTTTACCCTGGGATGGATTTCGATATCGAATAACTTGGGTACTTCGAAGATGGCCACGAATATCCGAGATTTTATATTTGGTAGTTCGGGCGCGTGTCCCAAAAAATATCGAATCTACAAAAAATGTTGACGGTAATCGATGGAAAATGATCATTTCTACAAAAATAGTCCTAATCATTTTTCTCGTAGCATTGACCGTTTCGGAAATATTCAGTTTAAACTGGATACCAAAATGGCGGCTTGTGGCCGCTGCAGCGCGTCTCCTATTTTGGGATCCAGTAAAAGCTGAATATTTCCAAAACGGTCCATGCTACGAGAAAAGTTATTAGGACGACTTTTGTAGAGGAGAACATTTTCTATCGATTACAGTCGACTTTTTTTTTTGCCCGTCCGTTATTTTTTTAAATACAGCGACGGAATTCTTTCTGGAAATGCTCAGGCGATTCGAGAATATATCTGAAGTACCAATTTTTGAAAATCGCCACAATGACAGTGCCGAATTGGATTCCCGTAATTAGTTTCATTGAAAAAAATTCCTCACTCATGAAATACCCGCTTCGTGTCGAAATTGCTTCCTCATTAATTCGATAAGGCAGGTATAAACGAAAAAAAAAATACTCCAACTAGAAATTTCCGTTTGCCAATAAAAAAAAAAAACAAAAAAAAATACGAACGAAAGGAAAAACGTGCTAGAAATCTTCGTTCGCAAAAAAGAAAATGATCCGACCTGATTCTTCGCGAGCTAGTGACGCCCCAGCTCTCGCGGTATTTCTTACATGAAATAATGAGTAGAAATGGAAAAAGACGCCTGGAGACAGAACGATACTCGGACAGCTGAATGTGACGTATAAGTATATACGTGGCGATTCGCGATATGATTCCGAGATATTTGGAACGAGGTTTATCGTCGCGGTACCCTGCGCCTGTAAAATACTCGTCATTATGTCGTCTCACGCCGTTAGACATCGAGGAATCGATCGTCCTGAGTATATACTTGGACCCCTTCGTATATAAATGAGGCATGGTGTCCCTGCCTGGCCCACTTAAATATGCAATGAACATACTCCTCGCGTGTAATCTGACGCGGCAAATCCACAAACGAGTCTTTGGGACCGCTATATACGAGAGAAGATATTCCAGACTTTCCAGGTCGAATGGACCAGGCTACGCTTCACGTTCATTTATTTTCTGCCATCCAAGTATGCCTTAAAAAAAATAAATCAAATAAAATGTTCCTCACGCGTATATATTTTAACCATTTTTTTGTGCACTCTTGTATTTCGTTTTTTGATATTCTCATATTTTGTCCACTCATTATGGCCTTATTTTGGTTTTTTTTTTTAATTTTTTTGACGTAGTAATAAATTCTATTCTGTGTGCCGGTTATTAATATTATTATTATTATTATTATTATTATTAGCTTCCGTATAAGGTCTGAAAAATCGTTTTTTAAATTGTATCGATAAAAAATTGAGGATTTTCGAATAAATCCTATTTCTAGTGAATTGTAAAAAAGCGCAGCGGAATAATTTGAAAATAAATATCAACATTGCTCACATTATTTGTTTTTTGAGAAACTATGTTGGATTTTTCAAAAATTTTACTTTAAAATATATTCCGTAGAGTCACACTCATGAGTATTATTGTCCTCGTCTGAGATGAACGATTTTTTGGAAGTTGGACAAAAAAAAAATAGCGGAGGAGCTATTTATTAGTTTTATTAATTCGATGAATTTTTAAATTATTGTTGTACAATTTGAAAAATGAAATGAAGGTAATATTGAATATTGACGATATCGAGAATGACGATTCGATGAAAAAAAAACAATGATACGAACGCCTCTAGAAAAAATGGAGAGGAGACAAAATTCAAGGCCCATTTCGCATGGTAGACCTCATACAATTATACACATATGTTTCGATATGAGATCCACGATACAACACGGGAATGGTGATTTCGCATGTAGCGAAGTGATGAAGCAGGGGCAGCTTTAAATGTCTATTACAGCGAAACTCGAGGCTTGAGCACCAGCTGCAACTGTAAGTTTTGTGCATCAGCGTTAATTCCCGGCTTTTACACGCGTAAACAACGTCGGGGCAAAATGGAACCTTTCATTGTTCGAAAAAAGAGAGGATATCAGATATCGACGAGTTAATCAATCGATGTTAGTATTTCTCACATGTTTAGAAATTTATTTTATATTATTCGATTTTTATTGTATTACAATTAAAAATCAATTTTTGAAATTGAATTTTTCGTCATTTTTTTTAAGTCGTGTCAATTTTTATGGATTTTTCCATATAGGGACCATTACGAAGATTTAGGGATAATAGCAAAAATTGGTAACCATGAGACACGTTTTTTCATGCGGTTTTTATTTTGCAAATGATTTTATTTTCATAATTTTCGATTCGTAAATTTATACACAAAATTTACGAATTCGCGTTGATTTTTTTATTAATTAAATTATTTTGTTTATAATTTTAAGTAATCTCTCTGTTTTCGTCCGCAAAGAAAATCGCAAATAATTTCTATTGACTGTAAAAAATTTGGAGAATGTGATTGAATTTAGTTTTATATGACCAGTCTTTCTAATGGGTACTTAAATTTTCAGATAATTCTGAGTGGCCGCCAGGGCAATTGAGAATAAAATATTCATGATTAATTCTCACAATCAATTGTTTTTCCTTTTTTATTTTATCACTCCACATTTCGAAGCAATAAAGTTCGTAAATTTTATTTCGCGGTCGGTAATTTTTCCCTATCTTTGATCGTTGTTATTTCATCGAGATTGCTGTTATTTCGAAGCGATTTGATTATAGATTAACAAGTAGCAATTTACGTTGCATCCGTTCCAAATATCCATAGTCAATCGTATTATTGATGTGGATCGAGACTCACACGCGCTTGCACGCTCTATTAGTTCTGGCAGGGGGGGGAGGAAGGCTTGAATAGCCGGAAGAGAGAGAAAAAGACAAATTCGGGCGTAAACTCTCGACTTTTCGGGCGAAGAATCGTGCCAGGAGAATTGCCGA
Organism: Ophioninae sp. A BG-2022a; assembly: GCA_030523105.1. Classification (NCBI taxonomy): domain Eukaryota; kingdom Metazoa; phylum Arthropoda; class Insecta; order Hymenoptera; family Ichneumonidae; species Ophioninae sp. A BG-2022a. Next base: position 442 of record JAPYZI010001778.1, on the reverse strand, counting down.
GCGCTGACCGTGGGCGCCTGTTTGTTTATTTACGTGTGGATTCGTTACGAGCGCGGCGTGGAGAAAAGACGCGCGTAGTTTCGTCCCAACGAAAACACACACGTATATGTACGTGTGTCAACCGATACTCACATACATATAAGTCGTATACACTTTCCGGGAAAACTATACGAGATATCGATACGAATCCAAGGCCATTATTTAAGGTAGGCAAAAACATTTTCCAAACACACCCATTGAATCTCTATAGTATATAAGAAGCTCACTCTACGACCTTCGAATTTCGTGATTTTTGAGATTCCGGAAAAGTGACCGGGGCAGTCGAACATTTTTTTCTGTTTTGAAAGTATTAAAAGGGTCTATATAATCGGAAATTTTCAGCTGATTACGAATATCAACGAATTTTCGTCGAAAACACTGCACACAGCAAAATAAATCGTGA
>JAPYZI010001777.1:0-28785 GCA_030523105.1 Ophioninae sp. A BG-2022a | reverse complement strand
TTATTTTAAATAGACGAATGAGCCCGCATCCTCTCCTAATCATGGTCAACGTTCATTACAAGACCTTTCTAACAAGTCCAAACACGGCTATGATACGATCATCCATCATGAAGTTCCGGTTCATATCTTCCGGCTCCATCATCAGATCAGCTCGACAGTACCATATTATTGTATCTTCTTCAGAATCACATATAACTGCCAATTTTCATATCGCTACGATCTTTAAAAGATGGTTAAATTAGTTTCCTAAGATTTGATTACACAGTTACATACATACAGGTCGACCTAATAAAAGCGTGTTAAAAACTGATCACGGATGATCTTCTTACTCGCTGCGTCGGGAGATATACGCTAAACAACAATGACATCGGTACGAACATTACAACATCCGTCTTCAATGACGAATTGATATCAGTTTTACATATCATCGATGTCATTTGGATGAAAATCGACCCGAAGAGCTACAACCTATGCGCGGAGGTCGACGAAAAGCGTATCAAGAAGGCGGAAAAATCTATTAGTGATGGCGCAAAACAGGCCCGACACGACTTGAAAAGTATGCGGAAAGAAAAAGAAGAGTTGGAGGTGGATTTAAAAAGTCAACGGTACTTGAAATTTTGACAGATGGACTTGAAATTTTGACAGATGGACTTGAAATTTTGACAGATGGACTTGAAATTTTGCCAGTAGCTTCGAAATATCTTTCTACACGGAGCTACGAAAGATTTTTTATTTTATATGGCGGAGTTTTTTTTATCGACGATTTTATGGCGTTTTTTTGTTAAAAATTTAACTTTATTTTCAAACAAGCACCATTTCGTGAAAAATCAATATATCGAAGAAATCCTACATAGCTTGCTAGTTGTAGTTATATGAAAACTAAAAAATTTCGGTTTTTCTTTCAGGTCAAAAATTAAGGAGTCTACGTCGTCAGCCATCGACACGCTTTCAAAAATAGGCGCCTTAGGGCATATGATGCGCGGCCGCCATATTTAAATAGTTTTTATTCAAAAAATTACATTTTGTACTTTTTAGTATTGCTATAAAACCTACTTGACAGATTTTCGATTGATACTTTTATTCAGCCAAAATTAATTTCCGAAAATATGCCTATTATTTTGTGTGCTAATGTGATTTCTCCCCTTATGTTTCGACCAAAACATGCGTTTTCGTGTAGTTTGCGGTAAGATCACCACTTTGACGCTAATTTAATGAATGCGAACATTCGCCCAATTTCGTTGATCGCAAAATCTCAAGATATGCGAATCCATCACGTTGACACAATTCAACTTATGTTTCGACAAAAACATACGTTTTCGCCTAGTTTACGGCAAAATCACCACTTGGACGCTAATCCAACGGTTTCTCATTCTAAGTGACACGAAACAGGAAAATCGGCGATAATATGCGTACATTCACTCGATTTCGTAGTGCGCAAAATCGCGATATAGGCGAATCTGTCACGTTGAAAAAATTCGACTTATTTTTCGTTCAAAACATGGATTTGCGCGTAGTTTTCGGTAAAATCACCATTTTGACTCTAATTCAACGGATTTTCATTGTAAGTGACACGAAAAAGGGAACTCGGCCAGCAAATGCGAAAATTCGACCGATATCGCCGATTTCGACCGCAATATCGCGAGATAGGGGAATCTGTAATATTGACACAATTCGACTTATTTTTCAATCAAAACATGCATTTTTGTGTAGTTTTCGGCAACATAACCATTTGTACGCTAATTCAACGGATTTTCATTGTAAGTGACACGAATAACGGTAATCGCCGATAAAATACGATAATTAGCCCGGTTGCGTAGTGCGCAAAATCGCGAGATAGGCGAATCTGTCACGTTGACACAATTCAACTTATTTTTCTACCAAAACATGCATTTTCGCGTAGTTTTCGACATAACCACCATTTTGACGCTAATTTACCGGATTTTCACTCTAAGTGACACGGAAAAGGGAAATCGGTAAGGAAATGCAAAAATTCGCCCGATTTCGGCGATTTTGATCGCAAAATCGCGAGATAAGGGAAGAATTTGTCAAGTTGTCACAATGCGACTTATTTTTCGACCACAACATGCGTTTTTGCGTATTTTTCGCCAAAATCACCACATTAATGCTAATTTAACGGATTCTCATTGTAAGAAACACGAAACAAGAAAATCGGCGAGAAAATTCGAACATTTGCCCGATTTCGTAGTACGCAAAATCGCGAGATAGGCTAATATGTCCGTCTGCGGAAAATTCGTCGAAAACTATTGATCGAATCACAATTCTTCCACTCACAATTCCTCGAAATGGGTATTATTTATTTGAGTTCGTTTAGGTTTTGGTTATGTAAAACGAGATATATTCATAAGTATCGATCCTTATGGATCGATACTTATGAATTTATATGTATACATTCATTCTTATGATACTTATGAATGTATACATTCTTATGAATGTATATACCTATAAGTAATCCTCCTGGGCAGCCCCCTAAATTTTAAGAATAGACCAACAGGTCGGTTGGCTTACGAATTACATTAACCGAACAGTCGTTAACCAGCCACGGAATGATCATTTAGACTGTAACTAAAGAAAATATGCACAGCCATAAGTCCAAATGTATTTGGCTTTTCATTTAATTGACCCACCTATCCACCATCGTGCTTTGTCCACCTGACTCAAGATTATCGTTCATCAAATCTAGTATTAATGATTACAACTCAGAAATGGAATTAAAGTTGAGTTAAAACGTGGAAAAAAAGAAATCGTTAACGATGGGTAATGTCCATGTGTCTAGAAGTGTCGTAAGGAATGCTGTGAGCAACGGGTGTGCGTTTGGGAAGAAGGACGCTCCGGAAATCCTACAACGAAGTTAAAAAAAGCAAATTTTTAATAAACTATGAGCTGTGTGCCATCGTTTTAGCTGGGTGCTATTGTTATGAGCTGTGTGTTTCTTAGCTAAGTGCTATCGTTATGAGCTGTGTGTCATTTTTTTTAGCTGAGTGTACTGTTGTGAGCTGAGCTCCGTTGGGATGTACTAAGTGCGGTCGAGACAGGCTGTGTGCCGTCATTGGGACTGCTGCTGGCATGTTGTGCATTGCCACGTGAGAACACTTTTTATTGCCATGTTTCATAAAACGGTCAACAATTTCACTTCAGATGTGATCAGGAATGCTCGAAGATGAGAGCCTGAAACATTAAGCTCTGTGTAGGGTATCGATGGTTCGAGAGTTCGTGTCGCAAAAACTGTCGTACGTCTAATCCCTTAGAGTAAACAGTGTTTACCTATACGCATGTGGCTAATAAATGGGTAACGTTTATTAGTTTGATAAGTTTTTGCTCAGAACACAAGACGGAGATATGCTTACACAGCTTGGTCGCGCGTCGCGAGTTTATGATCCCCAATATATTTCGGGCACATTTAATTTACACTGGGTGATTCCGGTGTGTTAGTAGAATTTTCGACGCGTGTTATACGACGCTTGAAGGATTTTACGAAGAACTGGTAGCTATGGATCCCTCCACATATACGGGGACAGTCCTCAAGGACGCACTCGCGAAGAACAATTTAAGAACGACTGGGTCGAAAGGCGAGTTCATTAACCACCTAATGGAATTTGACCCTTCAGGTAGTTGGATGGGTCAGTTGGGGGCTACCAGTGATGATGTGATTCTGGAAACCATTCCAGTAGTTGACAACGAGGAACCTCCAACTGGCATTCGACAAGCTAGCGCGACTTCGTCATCCGACGATCACGAAATCCTACGAAGAGAGTTATAGCTTGCTCGCAAAGAGGCGGCACTGGTAGCACGCGAGCTCGAAGTCGTAAGGAGAGAAAACGCGTTGTTGCTATGACAGGTGAATTCGGAGCAACGTCCACAGCAGGTCTTAGGGCTCACGGATATGCAAGGACGTTTAGACGGAATGCCATATGAGCACTCGCGGTCCAAATTTAGCGTGACAAAAGTACGGGACTTATTAGCAGAGTTCGACGGAATCGGTGATTGTTACCAGAACTGGGAAAAGCAGGTGAGGCTGCTGATAACAACATACAATTTGCATAGAAACGCAACAAAGATTCTCATAGCGTCGAAACTGAAGGGTGAAGCCCAAAGATGGTTCCATTCTAAGCCTGAGTTGGTTGAGATGGACGTGGATTTACTTCTGGACGAGCTAAAGTCGATGTTCAACGTCTCTGTGGATCGAGTAGCACGCCGTTGTCAATTTGAAAGCCGAATCTGGAAAACAGACGAGACGTTCAGTGATTACGCACACGAGAAGATAACACTACCAAACAAAGTCCCTGTCGACGCCGAGGAAGTCGTCGAGCACATCATCGAGGGCACTCCAGTCGTAAGCATGAGGAATCAGGCTCGTATGCAAAGATTCGGTACGGTCGACGAACTGCTCAAGGGGTTCGAAAAAATGTCCATACGTTTTGACCGGAAAATGCCGTCTGCGGGTCGAGATGCTGGTGAGTCAACGCTGGCGATCACCCGCCATAAAAAGTTCGAGAGTGAGAGACAGCGTGGGATTATACGATGTTACAATTGCAACACAACGGGCCATTCGGCTGCGGTGTACAAGCAGCCGCCGAACGACAGGTCATGCTTCAAATATATGGAGACCGGTCATTTTCAGAAGGATTGTCCGTTAAATTCGTCGCTTCAAGTAAAGAAACAAGAAGTCCACAATATAGATAACATGCGCTATAACGACGGTTTCTGGAAGGTCGTCGAATTTTGATTCAACGGGATAGAAGAAGATCTTCGTGTTTCGCTGGAAGCCTTGTTCGACACCAGTAGCCCAATAAGTTTTGTAAAGGTGGCCATGGTTCCTTCGGGGGTAACGTATGAATGTTGCGAATTATTTAACAGATATAATTATTTTAATAGCTCGAAACTCGAAGTCAAGGGCGTGATTTCAGTCTGCGTCACGTTAGACAGCATTACTCGTTCGAATGTGAAACTACACATCGTTGCGACCCAAACAATGCGAAGTTCGGCTATAATGGGATGCGACACATTACAACTGTTTTGTATTAAGCTCGCAATTCCCAGTAACGTACTCGTAGATACGGCAATTCAAGAAATATTAAATATTGACTTGACGGGCGTGCACTGTACAGTTGACGCGCTAGAAATACATCCCGAACTTTCGGCAGAAATAAGGCATGCGGTATGTGCGATATTTGAAGATGATTATGTAAAACCAGATCGCCCAATGTTACCAAAAGTTCAGGCAACGTTAACTTTAACGTTGAATGATTCAAAACCTTTTCATTATACAACGCGCCGCTTTTCATTCGTAGAAAAGGAAAAGTTGCGTGAAATTTTAGATAATATACTGGCGAAAGGCATTATACGCCCCAGTAATTCAGACTATGCTTCACCAATAGTCTTGGTAAAGAAAAAAACCGGCGAGCTTCGGCTCTGCGTCGATTACCGTACCCTAAACAAAGTTCTCGCGCGTGATAACTACTCGATGGCATAGGAAGATCGGACTCCTTTCCTCTAGTCTCCTTGCAGCAGACCTAGGCACTAGCATTATGTACATAGGAACTACAGTCAGATCAGTACAATGCCCGAGGCTCGAGGGTTTGCTTTCTCGGCCCTCTGGGCGCTAGTGGCGCTTACCCATCGCCTGTTTTACCGCCGGAGCTCGCAAGTGGAAGATTGGACGCCACAACCACCGCGACAATGTTGCCAGCTGCATGTAGCTGCGACACTCTAGGACCGAAGAGTTGTTTAACGATAAAATAAAAGTCAGTTTCTAACAAACGATAAAAAACAAACTAACAATCACGAGAAATCGATTGATCGTAAATAAGAGTTCGAAATAGTTAAAAAAAAAATGTTTTGCGACTAACTTTGACATGAAATTTGTTTTTCGTATTATTCAATAAATAAAGTCTAACAAACGCCGAATCTTATCTAACAAACTTTAACAAACGATTAACAATCGATTCATGTATGTTAGAGCACAATTTTCAACAATTCGGCGGCTACGTTTTTTATTGAACTCGAGGCGCGAGCAAAATCGGAGCTCGAATATTCGTGGTCGAGAGAGCAGCAAGGGCAGACCGACAGAGAGAGCGCGAGAGAGAGAGAGAGTCTATACGATTGAGAGCGAGAGAGAAAACGGAAGTGCCCGACACGCGGTCGGTTGACGCCCCGAAATGTGCGATACGGAATATCACGTGCCATTGAGTTGACAAAGGAACTCTTGTTCTGTCCCTTTTCGCGAAAACCTTGTAAATTATTCAACGTTCATAGTTCTAGGAATATTTATTTCAAGTAGTCTGGTAATATTTATGTAAAGTAGTCAAAGTTTATAGTTATAGTATATGTCTTTTCTACTGCAATAAAATAGTCCATCGCGCAATAAAAAGGAAGGCAGAGACAGAAAAGTACTTTAAAATCTCGAATCATCCCAAACGATTGAAAACAAAAAATCAAAAATGGTGTTTTTAGAAAAATTTGGAGGCTAACTTCACCCGAAAATTCAAATGGTTTTTTTCGCAAAAACTCAAACGATTTTTCTTTTTTCTCAAACGATTCTTAACAATTAAATTTATTAAAATTATTTGTGATCTGTCGAGGGACCAGCTTCACGGAGGTCGTTACGCATACATATACATTTCAGTGCGGCTGCACCCTAGCGCCATCAGTTCGACAAGTTGACGTATACACATTTTTCTGTCTTTGCATTGGCGCTGAGCCATCTGGTTTCTAAGCCCCATAGTCATTGAATTAACGGAAAGAATCGTTTATTGTTTATTTACACTCCGTACTTCAGTAACAGTACATATTTGAGGAAGCATTTAATAATTAATCAAATCATCATGGAAGAAATTCGCGACGATCCCCATGATGTTTTAGCTCTTTTGAACTCCTTGGGTTTTGTTGGCGTCACGGCATCTCAGTTGAAAGCGTTTATGAAAGGTAATCAAAACAAAATCCTACATACTTAGATATCCTCCAATAACACATTCGCTAACGATGTTTCATTATGGCAACACTGAGTCTATTCGGAATTGTCGACACACGATTAGCCGCAAAATCTGACACAAATTAGACGAAAATCTTGAGAGGTTAGGTGCCTTTCCATTCGTGTTGTTCAAATTCATGGAATTGGACAATTTTTTCTTATATCAAACAAAAAAACGGAATCAGTATATCCCAAACAGGTTTCATGCCACTTGAGCATACGACAAAATATCACGAACAAAATATCGACAAAATATCACGCGAAAAAATATACGTCCAAACATCACGATGATAAGACATCCCCTGGAAGCCCAGAAACAAACAAACCCAAACGAACATGCAAGGACAAACAAACAGACACACGCAAAGGAACTCAAACAAACCGAAACAATGATGTTTTATCGTGCGATGTTTCGTCGTGTGATATTATATCATTCTACCATCCCAAACAGGTTCCGTGTCATCTGATCATATCACAAAATATCACCGACAAAACATGGCGAAAAAACATCCCCAGGACACCCAGACACCCCCAAACCCAAACAGATCCAAATAATGACGTATTGTTGTGTGATATTTTATCCGTGATATTATGTTGTGCTAACCTAAAACAATCTTTCGTACGGAAATCAGTACAAAAAAGAATAACACAAATTTATTATAAAACTAGGACAAAATGAGTCCTGAAGGAAGTGTAACGGCTCGTTACGGACATGTAGTCTCTAAAATATTCTAGCTCAATTTTTTCGTAAACAGTTAACTTTGCTATGAAAAATCGTACACCGGGCTGTGTATAATACACGGATTCAAAGCTTGAAGCTGTTATTTTACATTACAGTGTTACTAAGAAATCTTGGTTAAAAATGTTAGGTATCACGCTTATGTCGCATAGTGCAACTTCTATTTTGCCTGCATCTGTTACTACGAATATTTGGTTTTCCGTATTTCGGTCATATTATATTCCTATAGTTCCACGTTATCTAATATTCATATATGAGAGCATTAGTACTATATGTTATCGTTAGCCGTTACGAAACCCTCGATACGTTATAAAAATACAACGAAACTGTAACACTTTCACTATGGTGAAAAATCAGTCCGATCACGCCCCATTGCCGAGAACAGTTATTTCTCCTTCAAGTAATTATTAGATAAAATAACTTTTAAGTCTAAAAGGTTGAAGGCCTCGGAGATGCGTAAACAGCCCGATAATAGTGTACCGTGAACAACAATGATTTCACAAGCTTCTAGGATTTCATCTAGAATATTTTGTCCTAGATGTCTTTCAGTAACTGGAAGATATGTTGTCCCAGCTGTAATATGAAAAATTTTCCAGACTGGGACGGCACATGTCGGGTGCGAAAGCATTAAATAAACTTCCTGAAGACAGAAATGTTAAATATTTAATTCAGTTCTTCGATATTTGCCAAATTCGAACATACTTTATAAAAGGTCAATCCTTCAATGGCTGTAGCCGTAGTACGATATAATATCACGCGACAAAATATCATTGTTTAGGTTTGTTTGTATTTCTTTGCGTGTGTTTGCTCGTAATCTAAAAGTTACCTTGGATCAGTCAATAAAGAGCCGTTGGCCCATTCAGCCAACGGATCAGTCAATTAAAAAATTACCTTTAAAATAACAGTTAATCATATCGTAATCACAGATTTAAAAATGCACCGGAAGATAAAGGAACGAGAGCGACAGCAATGGAAAGAATATACCACGAAGAAAATAATCACAGAGCAAGAGCGGATACTTGACAATATCCTCCGTGAGACAGCCACCGTCGAAGAGACAAATTCTATAGAATCTATAACCGATTCGAACAATACCGAACAGGAGAGTCCGTTGGTTAGGATCAGGGTACATCCGGTATCAGAGATCGATGACGACAAGGGTGAAGAAAATGAACCCGAACGCTATATCCCCTTGACGGAACGGAAACGGCGTGTACGTGTTGAAACCACAAGTACAAGCATCGAGGAGAATTGCAAAAGTGGATCGACGTTGTTGCTCAGGAATAATCATGAAGAATCGAAGCGAGAAAAGGTCAAAAGTAATATACAGCCGGGACATGGCGAAGTTTTAACGAGCTCTACTCGAGGCATCTTAACGGAGAGGAAGAGCAACAGCCCGCGGAAATCAGAGCACGATCAAACGCATCGCACCCATAAAACTCAACCGTTGCGACCACTCAGTGCTCCGGTTTTTCCGTACAAAGAAACTGCGACACATGTAGAAAAGTCAGCAGAAACGGATTCCACTTCCACACGACTAGCCAACTGTCAGCAGGCTCCTTCAAGATGTACTATGCATTCTCAGCCTAAATCGTGTAAGCTCATTTTGTTCGCTTGAATCGTTCTTTCGCTTTCCTAAATTGCGCTAATTAACCTCAAAGCTCATTCGATATCTTCCGAAAACTACGGATGGGGGTAGGAAACCCGAACTTCGATTAACCGGAAGGCTCAAAATTTCTAATTTCGATATTCCGAAACTACAAATTTCGTAAAGCTGATGCCACCGAAAGCATTATGAAATTCGTAGTTTCGGAATATTAAAATTCGGTTTCTATTCAAATTTTCATAATTACATTTACATTGACTTATCAATTATTTCGTTAAATTAAATTAATACATTCATTAATAAATGTATTTTAAGTTAAAGCCCATGCCAGCAAAAGCTTTACAAATTTGAAGTTTCGGAATATTGAAATTCGAAATTTTGGGCCTTCTAGTCAATCGAAGTTAGGGTTTCCTACCCCACCACAAAACTATGTTCCTAAGAAATCAGCTGGGTGGAGTAGGAAACCCGAACTTTGCTTGACCAGACGGCCCCAAATTCCGAATTTTAATACGGTAAACCCCCGTTTACACGTTTCGTAAAGCTCATGCCAGTAAGATCTTACACAGTTGACTGTAAATGTTCTACATCATTTACAGTCCACTGTATAAGCTTTTGCTGACATGAGCTTTACGAAACTTATAGTTTCGGAATATTAAAATTTGGAATTTTGAACCTCCTGGTCAATCGGAGTTCGGGATTCTTACTCACTCCCTCTAAAACTTGGACCTTCATATTTACTAGAAGTGAAAGATTACTGGTTGAACCTTTAAACGCTACATGCCCAAATACTGTTCTGTTTGGGAATGTAAAATTTGTTCGCATAAGCCAAAAATGTTCACATTGAACAGCCTGAGATTTTTTAATGAGTACATGCTTTCAGATGTTTACCTTCGCATAAAGTTTATTGAACGTATCATTTTCATATTTGTTTACGGAATATTTCGATTTTTGACGCACAAAATTAACGAATTTTTAAATTATTTCTACAGAAAATTTTTGTTGTTTGTATGAATAGAACTTTCTACACAGCTACTTCGGTACTACTCAAATTCTAATTAGGCTACTTTTAAAATTCGCAAATCTTATTGTCTACAAAAATGTGTCAACTTCAGCGCGCGTGCATTGATACCATAGCAAACGCTGACAGCGATGACATCTCCATCTCTATTCGTCTCCAACACAAAAATAGAAAATAGTTTGGCTAAAAATTACGTCCTTTAATTCGTTAATCTCGCTATTAGTCGTAATTCTAAAAATGAAAACATTCTACGCGTCTTTTATTTACAAAAATAAATCAGTGTCTCCGACCATAGTTCGAAAAAATACCACACGTATTATAGCGAAAAAATGCCATTTCCGAGTTACAAAAAAAGAGGGTTAAACTACAAGTAACATGCTTTCCATGAAAAATTGAGTATAAGCTAACTTGCCAACATGATTTTCGACAAATTTCTGGCCATTTTTTTAAATTCAAATTTCAAACATTAAAATCAATATGTTAAACAGGTTTTTATCACTGGATCCGATTGCCATGTTCTTTTTTTTTATTAGAGAGGATTAAACTCTAAATAACAGGTTTTTAACAAAAATAATACTTAAGCGAACTCTCCAACATGAATTTCGACAAGTTTCCGGAAGTTTGAGGTCGATATCTTACATCGTTCTTTTTTTATCGCTGGAACCATTTTCCATGATATTTTTGAGGCGCTAACTTTGTCATGTGCTGCATATTTATTTATGACAGCAAAGGAAAATTGTAATTTTGTTTTTTTATCTGATACTGTGCAAAGAAGTTTATTCATATAAACAAAAGTTTTCTGAAAAAAACAAGACCGATAATTATCAATTTTTGTGCTTAATAATTTGACTCTCCCTTCATTTCCAATTTTTCGAATATTTTTCATAAAAACTGTTTTATTTATATCCATAGAATCTATAGACATTATTAAGTACCTCATAAATAATATGTGAATAAATAATTTATTGCCGTCGTAAATAAATATGCAGCACGTGCTAAAGCTGTAACCTCAAAAATTTGCCGAAAATCACAAGTTGGCGAGTTAATTAATGTTCAATTTTATATGAAAAATCTGTTATTAATAGTTTATCCCACCAACGTCGATGGAACGTCAGTCGTGTAGTGGCACTGACGGTCACTGACGTAAAGTAGCCCTACGTACGGTTGATAATGGGAGTCGTGACCGCTTAATTGTAAGCTTCCTACCGCAACGACCTGTGAACGGGAGATCGAATTTCCTGAGACCTTGGTGTACATATTTTAACAAAAAGTCTGTTTATCAAGGAATCAAGAGAACACGGGGGTTTTTCCACAGTTTCCCCGTACCCTCGACAAACGCAGCGTAGTGTGGCTTAACCTCCCGAAACCCATAATTTGAAATGGCTTTCTGAACTACGATCCAATGTACTAATATTAGCACAAATTTAATTATATCGTCTTTTGGCTATAACTTTATTAAAGATTGTCTGGGTTATTTCGGCAATAACTTCGGTTGGGTAAGAGATGGGAACTTGTTCAAAGGTTTTGTTCTAGTACTAGAACAAAGGGTCATAGTTCCGTAGCGATTTTAAAATTGTTGGGTCTACCTCAGTTTACGATATTGTTCTAGTACTAGTACGCGAGGACTCAGGAGGTTAAGGTAGCACTAGCTGATTGACTAGTCAACGGTACATCTATAATTTTTTGAGCCTGAAAATAGAAAAATACAATGCATTTAAGCATAACAATATTCATCATAAGAAAATAATTATTCGACGAGTGTTGATAATAAACGTGTTCAATTATTATTATTATCAAAAATGCAGTACTAAAATAGCAATCGGCTTGACTCGAGTAGTCTTATCATCCGCCATTTCGTAAAGCTGTTTTCAAAAAACGTTACGAACGTAGTTTGTTCACCGTGAATGTACATGTGTGTAGTGATTTGGTGTCGACCAGCAAAGGAAAAAATTAATCGCTTCAATCGATCGTATCTGCTCGAAACGTCCGATAGCCTAGATTTTTTATCAAACAAATGTCATCTCGACAGTTTTGTTGACCATTTTCACATTTTACACAATTTTTATCTAATCGCAAACTATTAATATTTAGGTTCCAAAGATATCGATCTCCACGTATTTTTGAAATGTGTGTCAAATGCATTGATTTAATGAACTTATCCCTGTCGTATTTTCTCGGTAAGGTACTACGAGTTTTCGTCGACGTAATTCTGAATTGCTATATTACAGTATACAAAAAATCGATTTTGTTTCTGATGTGAAAGTTCATGCGGGTCTTACCTTAAATCAGTTGCGGTCACAATAGAAGCGGTTAGGTTTGAAAATAGAGATCAGAAAATTGGTGAAAAAGTTGAAAAAATCGGAAAAAGAAAAAGAAGGAGGAAACGCAAAATCTCCAACGATGTACGTGGTATAAATAGATGATAATATACAGTTTATCCCGCTGTGTCAATCTTTTGTAAACCAGAAAAGATACTTCTTTTTTTAATCACTAAAGTACGCGTAGTTTTTTTAAACTCTCAATAACGTCGACATTAGTAAATTAAGGGGCGTTATTTTTAACACTGTCAAAAATTATTTTTGTATCCTGTAATGAGAATTATGGGGATGGAGCTGTCACTGAAACCATCTGCCATCTCATTTTTGAATTGTCAACTTCAGTACGTGTTGCACAATTATCTATGGCGACAAAAAATCCTGAACTTTAAGAGTTGTCTAAGCTGTGTACAAAGTTTTATTCATTTTAATATTTTTTCTTTTCATATTTTATTTTTATATTATTTTATATATTATATTATTTTATTTAAAAATTATTTTTTAATATTTTATTTTTATATTCATACAAATAATAAATATTTTAATAATAATAAAGTTTTAATCATTTTCATATCTTATTTTTATATATTATATTATTTTATTTAAAAATTATTTTTTAATATTTTATTTTTATATTCATACAAATAATAAATATTTTCGAACCGGTGTCATGGCCTAGTGTTTAGCATGCTAAGGCAAGCGTGCTAACCAGAACCACAACCTCGGGCGCTCGCAGGCTCGAATCCAAGCTGTGTAGTTTCGAAGAGAAATTAATACAGGTGTGACATAAGTCCGAATGAACATAGACCTTACATTCGGGTCGGTGAGTGAGTGTGACGTGAATTTGTGAAGTACCTATAGTCCATTATTTATTTCTCGACGAAATGCGATATAACTTCGAAGCTCGGAAGCGAATCTGAGACCGGCCGTATTGGCAATACGTTTTCCGCAATATACCTATGCCCCACGGCAAAGAAAAAGAGAAGTAGCAATATAGAGGGAGTACGCTGGTAGAAAGATTCGTAAAAAGTACGATTGGAACAAGCAGATAAAACAAATGTTGACAAATTTGTTTTTAAAAAAAGAACAAATTCCGAAGATCATAAACCTTTTGCCTCAAAAATCAGAACATTCCCATAAACTAACGGAATTCAATTTTAACGAGAATTCATAAGATCGTTAATTCATTTTGCATTTAACTCGAAAAATAAATCGTGAAGTTTCATTAAGGATGAAAGTAAGGTAAATTCCGCAGTAGATCTATTTATTTTTTAAGGTTAATTTTTATGCCGAAATGTTAATGTCGGATCATTTCTGTTTACATTCTATAATTTGTAAAGAAAAATTATCATTTTGTATAATAATTTACGATTTTTAACCGAAACAATACGCAATTTGATATTTGTTGCCGAGTACAAGTTGAGCCAATCAAATAATTTTATTTCTGGCCCGAGAAAGTGTGGCAACAAGTAATATGGTGGAAGAAGTTGAACAGCAGTTCGCAGAGCGCTACTGAAACGTCAAAAGTTAAACGCGAATATCTCTATAACGACATCGAGAACAGTAGTTTTTTTTTCGTGAAAAAATTGAAAAACGTATGAAGGTTCTAAAAATTCTTTTTTTTCCGTGCTTTGAGAGAGATACATATACTTTTTTATCATTTTAGTTTGATTTTTTCGACTTCCGGTACAAATAATACGGAGTTAGAGGAGGCTCTAATTCTTAAATATTTCTTCCATATCATCGGGAAGAAAAGTGGCTTTTTGTTTCAATCGATACAGCGTGTTCGACTATCATATATTTAAAATTTACCGAAAGTTAGACGAGTTGATATTTTTTACATACATCCTTAACCTTTACAGGACTAAACGCTGACTTTCGCTGTGGACGAAACGCGTTCTTAGTCCACACCGATTTCGTCATACGTATATATGCGTCCTTAGAGCTCGAAAGATTAATTAACGATTACCTGATTTACGTTTTTTCTCCCAACATCGTTAAATTTGATTATTTTTATTCAGTTATCAGACCATGGTCGCTGCACGCGGAAGCTCACAAAAGAACACGTGCGAAAAAGTCTGATCCCGTGTCTCTGTACCAGAAATATCAACAGGAATGGAAGCAGATATCTTTTCCCGGAGAGGATCAACATACCCGTCTTCGATGGGCCATAAGAGAAAAAATGCTCGGAATCGATCCAAATCCAAGGGTAATAGGAATCGACGCGATCTGCGTTTAACGGTTGCACAACTATCACACGATAACTATAATTTTATTACTTTTCTATTTTTTAGCCGGCGATTAAAAAGTCATTGAGCAGCGCAAGTTTGAGAAAAAGGTGACGATCGAATATTTCGTGACTGAAATATTGGTTGATTCGTATAGAACGAAGGATTTTTATTCAATTTCCTGAATCGTACGCATTATTATTTTTATCACTATTGTAAAGGTTGTTTTACCTATTTTTTTTCTGCGAAATGTATTTCTCGTGGCATGTATGAATAAAATGTAGCGTTCCTTATTCCGTATCTTCATACTAGTTTTGATGTTGAATACGGATAACATTTTTATTATCATAATTTTTTATTGGTTATGCTTTACTTCTGGTTAACTTTAAATTTCTGCACAGCTTTTTTGCCATCCGCTCTGTTGAAATGAAACAAAAGCTTGTCTTCTATGAGCCGAGCGGCTCGCTCCGTTAGCACAAGCGTGTCGTGCTTCAGCATACTGTACACGTTCAACCCTTCAAATGAAAAAAAAAAAAAAACATTTTCAACTCGTTACAAGATTAATTTAAAAAATGTAATATACTTTCAATTGGGGTGAGAAAAATGTACTGTAATTTCTTATAAATTAGATGAAATTTATAAGAAAATTAAAGAACTTAATATATTCGAATTTTAGATCAATTTAAATTTCAGCTTAAATAGCTTTTTAAATAATAAATTTATCATTAATCGGTAACAATACTTTTTACAGGTCGTTTAATTCTTTATAAAAATACGTAGGAAATGGGAAATCACTATGACGGGAGTCTAAATATCAATATTAGGAACTCTTGTATCAACAGGCATTTTATTTAACCCTTTCAGTGCATACTGAGTCGTTTTCACCCATAACGTTTTTTTCGCGGAAGTTCGATATTTTTCAAATCATGCCCCACTTTGAGCGAATGTTTTGGCATTCAATTTTTCTTTTTGTCAAAATATAAATTACTTTTTGTCAAAATATAAATTTCTTTTTGTCAAAATATAAATTTCTTTTTGTCAAAATATAAATTTGTACAAAAAAGAACCAAAAAAATGCATATTTGCCGAAATACAAGAATTTGAAAAACGTCATGGGTTATTCTGACCCGGATGCACTTATAAGTTGGCAGCGGAAGTGTGCACTCGAAGGGTTAATCCGCAAAAAAATATATTTTCTTAGGTATTGGTTGATACGCATTAAAAAATCGTCCTAAACATTTTGCAAAGTTTTGATAATGATAGTTCTTGTTAAAACAATACGCGAACTACTTTCGAACTATTCATTAAATAATTTAGTAACTATAAAAATATGAATTTAACTGATAAAATGAACTGAATCGCTTCGAATTTCGAAAATATATTAAGATTTAGAATCCAGCTATTGATTAAGTTGAATTTCAAGTACAGTAAACTCCCGTTTATCCGAATCGTGTTTTTTGGAAATCTTATATGTACATGAAAACTCTCTCTCTCAACTTATTTTGGAGAAACTGGAGTTTACTGTAGATCCGATTTAATCTTCAAAATCCATGACTCTCATTTTGAACCGACTATTCCGAATCTAATAATAGCTAAGAGTATTCTGGAATAACGATCTATTGTTGCTCAAGCTCAAAAAATGATATTCACCGTAAACAGGCATCAAATTAACATGTTTAATTTGATCCGAAGCGGTTGTTATGTTTTGCGGCATAATATCGTCGCTGTCCACAAAAAGTACAGATGGCCCCCAGTTTCGCTGTTCGATCAGGTCCTCTAGATACGATGCTTCTCCGCTAGGAATTTCTAAATCATTAACAATGTGCAAATCGTCCTGCGCCAGTTTGACGGACAATGCTGACGTCAGTCCCGCAATGCGTTCGTAAAATGGTAGCATGAAGAAGTATGTTGTCGGAGAACGAGGCCCATGAGCTCTGCCTCCACTTCGAAACAATGGCGATCGTATACTTCCATGACGAGCTCTTCCTGTTCCCTTCTGCGGCCAGGGCTTGCGTCCACCGCCTCGACATTCCGCTCGTGTCTTTGAATGCGCAAAACTCTGAGGACAAACCACAATCATTTATCGGCGTACTAGGCTCAATTTTATATGTATGGGGCGTTCCATGTCGATTCGAGCTGGGATTGTTACGTCACCTCTCCGATTTGTCCCGCGATTTTTTATGTTATTGTACTATCTCTGAAAGGCACTCGAGAATTTTTTCAGATTTTTTCGAAACCATTTGACTTCAGAATATTTTTTATAAACAAAAAATTAGCGCCCTAATTTTTTTTGCAACAAAAAATGAAAGAGTAATAATGAAACTTTTGTTTAATTTCAAAAAGACATTTTTTTTAAGTAGTATCAATAGCCTCCAATGCACAAAAATAAAAAAAAAAAACTGAAAAAATTCTGGTCAATTCTACATGATGTCATGTAATTTTCTTCCTCTTAAATTTTTTATTAAATGTGATGTAATTTTTTTATTTTTATTTATTAAAATAATAACAAATTATAATTTTTTATTATAATTTTTTAAAGAGGAAGAAAATTACATGACATCATGTAGAATTGACCAGAATTTTTTCAGATTTTTTTTAGAATTTTTGTGCGTTGGGTGATATTGATTGTACTTTGAAAAAAAAGATTTTTGCGAAAAAAAAGCGCGTTGTAGGCCAAACGAAACGCACGCCCATTTTTTTTTCAACATTTACAGTGTTTATCTGACACAGGATTTTTGTGATTTTTGTCCGATTTTTAAATTTAGGCGTTAATTTTTTTAAATAAAAAATATTGTGATTTCAAATCGTTTCGAAAAAAATCTGAAAAGATTCTCGATTCCCTTTTAGAAATAGTACAATACCATAAAAAAATCGCGGGTCAAATCAGTCCTTTTATTTAATTCTGAATGAGCTGAAAAGTTATTGGGAAATTTTTCCAACATTTGCTAAAAGACATTCGATCACTTGAAAAGTAATAATTTCCTTTGAATTTCAACGGTGGAAGGTTCAATTCCAGTGACAGGTCACTATTCCAGTGACAATGTGGGATCAGTGATGGATAGTGCAAGCGTGTAAGGTGCCACTCGAGAGATGTTCCAAAACATTGAAGAAATTTCAAAGAAATTATAAAATTTTCAGGATAAAACTGCAAAAGTCTTCGTAAAAATTCAACTATATAACACATTTTCAGCACTCATTTCTATCCATGTATGGCCATCGCCACTGCTCTTAGAATTACTGAAGAATCAATCGCTATTAATTTTAACGGTGAGCCAAAGATCGTGGTTGTGAAAAAAAAAAGAATTTATCTTTAAAAAATCCCTTTACATTCATACAAGGTGATCTGTAATTTGATACGCTCCATCTGAGAAGAAAAAGTAAAGCTCGATTACAGTAATCAAGCTCGTGTAATATACTGCACCGAAGTCAACAGTGACAACTGTCGACACAACTGTGACAGTTAATCAACCAAAAACTTATTCAAGATTTAAAAAAAATTAAAATAAAAAAAATAGAAAATAAATAAAATAAAATTCTTGCAATATGTTTTACACACGTAAGATTGCGTATCGTGTTATAAAAAGTGTTCTGTCCACAGAGACAATAATCGGCCGAACGAAATGTCCCAAGCACTCCGTAAAAATTGTTTTAATGAATTCTGTATTTTATTAACTTTGCTAGAAATGTAAAAATGGATATGCATACAATATGAAATTCCCACAGAACGAAGGTATATGAAAAGTAAGGAAAAATTGCTGGAAAGAGCTTGAATCTCTGATAACGCAGCATAGTTCTAAGTCAAGTCTGGGGGTCTTCGAGAAGCTTATCTAGGTGTTTATTGAGCTTATAAAACTTCATGAGCTTATTAACGCGCTCCGTCACGACATTGCTGTTACCAAACAATTCCAATTAATTCGACACGTCCGCTGTCGGTTAGACGACCGGTGACTATGACCGCAGAGCACACTTCTGATTTCGAAACGAATTAATGCGCCTTCTTCTTCCACATTTCTTCCCGGTAAGTTTTAGTTTTCATTTAGTGCCGAAATTTTCAGTTAAAAATTCAACTTTACTTCAAATAAAACGTTCTCTGCTCAACGAAAACTTATCGTTATTATTAATTTCTCTATTATTACGAAAGTTAAGTTCAAATCTATAGATATTAAAAAAAAATCTTTAATTACGAGAAAATATTAGTTTTCGTTTCATTATATGACCTTATTTACAGCGAATGACCTTCTACCCATTTATTCCTGAACCCGTTCACATCTGGGACATACACTGTCCCAGTCTGGAACATTTTTGATATTACGGCTGGGACAAAATATGTCCTAGTTACGGAAAAACATCTAGGAAAGAAAATCTTAGAAAATCCTATGAAGCTCGTGAAATAATTGCTGTTGATGGTGCACCGTTACAGGAAAGTTTATGCGTCTCGAAGACCTTAAACGTTCAACTTTCACGGGACGTCTAGCTGACGGCAGACGTGTTAAATTATTTGGAATTGTTTGGTAACGCAATGTCGTGATCGAACACCTCAGTTGTTCACGAAGCTCTCCAGAGTTGACAACAAACCGTGCCGCATAATCGGAGATTCGCGCTCTTTCCAGCAATTTTTACTTACTTTCGATATAACCTCACTTTGTCGCAATCTCATATTTTCTGTGTGTTCGTCTGGTTTCGTATCACCCGATCAAACAACAAAATATCCCCAGAAAGCCCAAAAACGAACAAACATAAAAGTTATTTTATCTAATAATCGCTTGGAGGAGAAATCCTTGATTCTGGCAATAGGGCGCGCACGGACCGATTTTTCGGCGTATTAAAAAGGTTAACATAACTATATCGATTTTCCAAACACTGTATACATATTAATTTGAATCATATCGCGAATTAGTGAAATTCTCGGAAACAGTCTGAAATATGTAATCCGAAAATATAATCGTAAATATTCAACTGTTAGTGAAATAATACGAAACAGCAAAGAATATTGATAGAAAATGTTGTTACCAATTAATAACAAGGGAGTCGACAGGTTGATCGGAGAGTGAAAATATTGGAAATTTAAAAATACGTACCACAAATTTGTAGAGTCTCTGCCATCTTATGTTTGCCCATAATGTATCAATACGTGGTTTTGCCGCAAATATATCGGGATGAAGTGTGACTAGTCCGAGCTTCCTCTCAGCTACGGTATCCAAATTTTCGAGCCATACCTCCCGGCATTTATGATAAAGCCGGTTCTCGTTTATGTATTCTCTCTTTGAAATAATGGGTTCATCGCTCCTGATTGATTCTGTAATCGTATTATTAACGCTCGTGCTGAGCCGTGACACGCCCATCGAACATTTTTGTAATTGCGCGACGAGATTTCGAATTATTAAAGACATCGTGCGAGTAACAGAGTGATTTTATTGTAAAGAACGTAACCTCTATTACTGCTATTATGAATCGCAGTCATAACCATGGAAACTAGAAATCGGGAATTGAAACTCTAATGGAAAGAGTATGGTGAAAGCCAATATGATAATGCACATAATAGAAGTGGCGCTCCGATAGCACCGAGTGTGGCGTCTAGAGCGCCACTCGCACGGCCGGTCGGTAAAACAGACAGCGGCCGGACGCTACGAACGCTCCGTCGGCCGAGGAAGCAAAACCTCGTGCCTCGCGCTGAGTACGCGCTGTCTCACGTACCAATGTCATCCATGAAATGGGGGATTCGGGTGGCGTGCATCAGTGCTGATTTATTTCATATCCTGATAAGTAGAGTTTATTAAGAAGTTTCAATCAGCGATTAGCATTGAGTTGCACGTAGTTCCAGAACATTCTCGGAGTATTCTTGAGGTTTACAAACATTTCGCCGTGAATGGAACTAAGTTTCCATTTTTGGGATTTCTCGAATGCTTACTTCTCCTATTTTTCCATTTCTTCAGATTTTTAGTTTCCTCGTCAATCATGCCTCCCAAGAAAGCATCGAGTTTTATTAAAATAATATTCTTCTCAAAATCGCAGCAACGCGCGATAGGTCAGCTAGTTATTAATTTTTAAAGGCAGCCAATGAGGACGTACGTTGAGCGGGCTTACGTCGGTGTGTGACACGCACGTGCGATAGTGCCCGGCGAAGTGGTACGCCCACCATGCGGGCACTCTTGCTCGTCGGTGTGAGCGCTTGAGTTTGTAGGTCTTTGTTTACATTTTGGTCTGTTCGATTTTGCTCCATTATGCTTTTGGCTCCCTTTGGCTTTTGTTAGGGAGAGATGGCGGCCTCACTTGTAGGCACTGTTAGCTTTTACCTCTCCCCTTCCTTCTCCCTCTACAAAATCCACTTCTAAAGCATGCTGCGTTGACTCCTTTACTCTTGTCTCCATGCTAGCAATAGTGGCACGTGCATAACTTGCAATCATTGTGATAAACAATAAATATACTTTTCCTACACTGGAATCAATCCTTCTGATCATTATTTTTGGGGCTAGGTCCCCATAGGATCCCGGCCTATTGTGTAACTCATTTACGACGGTCTTCGTTATCCGTAATTAGCCACAGCCAATCGTATGGATGATCACAGAAGAAAAGGAGACTCTCATTGGCTGTTGTTAGCTAACAGAAGAAAGGGAGACACTCATTGGGTGTCGTTAGCTGTCAACAGCCAATGAGAGTCTTCCTTTCTTCTGTAATCGGCGTGCGATTTCGAGGCTTGCAGCGTGTTACGAGACCAACAAATTTTTCTACGATTGAATAATAACTATAGTCTAACAAACGATAAAAATCGTCTAACAATGGCTAACAAACTAACAATGACTAACAATCCAGTAGAACAAAAAGAATAATTATTTTACTGGAATTGAGGATTAGATGAGCAAACGTGACCTCTGTGAAGTTGGCCCTCCGATATAATCATAAATAATTTTAATAAATGTTAATCGTTTAAGAGAGTATGAGAGAAAATAAAAATAGTTTGGGAGTTAATAGTTTTTGCGAATAAAGCAATTTAGCGTAAAGTTACCGTGAAGTTAGCCCTCAGACTTTCTCAAAAATGTCCTTTCAGATTTTTAAAAATGGTTCGAGTATCGTTTGTGACGATTTGAGAGTTTGATAAAATCGTTTCAGAGTTCATATTATGTGAAATATCTGAATATTTCCAAAAACGCAAGCAATCGCAGGATTGTCACGCATGGGGTGCACCCTGTTCATCATTCGCAAGCTGAGAATATGAAAACTTGCCTAAAGTATCTAAAATGTAGCGTAAATGATAATAAAAAAGAATTAAATTGAGTTCGAAAGAAAAGAAAAATCGTTTGAGAGTTAATATTTTTCCCGTTAAAACAATTTTTATTTCCGCGTAAAATTGGTCCCTATTTCTTTTATGTCCTGGAAAAATGAATGCGGACGGTCCATTTTCTTTAACATTTACATAGTAATATTTATTAACCTTCAAGTACCAGCATGTGGTCTTACACATACTTCAAGAGTTCGTAAAGTCTAATTACATGTGTTAGCAAACACGTATCTCCTCGCGCTTCTCTCTATCACTCTACTAAATGTGAAAACTTTTATATATTGTTGTACTTATACGATAACTAGATATATTAACAATACATAGAAATGTTTTCGTAGCAAAAATATCAAGAAACATAAAAGTTATCTTTAGTAAAGCTTTAGGGGTTTAGCAGACGTTACGTCGGTACTTACGTAGATAAAATAGCATGTCGGTGCTTAGAGGTTAAAATTATTTACGATCATATCGGGGGGGGTGAACTTCACGGAGGTGTTTTCATGATACAAATATAAGATTTCACATCTCTCTCGCACTAGTCCACTTTTCAAGTGTCATTATGCCTCATAAATAGCTCACTTCTCATGTATCCTTAGTTATAACTAAGCGGCTCACTTCACGAGATCTTAACAATAGTGACGCCATCTCTGTTCATACAGGTTTTTATAGCCACTTTCTTTGAAGCCTTTTCATAGGCGTTTGAACTCTTCTCCTCCCGTCGCCGTGTCATAGGAGTTCGGATTGCTCCCTTCCCGGCTCTATGACACTTGCAAACCTACGACGGAACCAACATTCACACTTTGTTAAACAGATATACCGCGCATGGCAAGTGTAAATCGTTCGAATATTCAAAATGTTTGGAAAAGAAGCAATTAAACTTATTTCGGAGCTGGATCTGTCCGACGATATTCGACCGTTTAATGTGAGCAACTCTCAATATTATTATTTCAACGCAAATCCATTAGTATTATTTTACTAAATAAACAAATATAGAAGATCTACTTCGTATAATAATAATTGCAGAAGTGCCGAATCGACTATTTCATGTTTGGTTTTATTGCAAGGTTATGTTTTATTATTCCTGTCTTTTTTCATTGATTCCGAAAATCCAAATTGTTTATTTTATACTATATACGTTCGATACCGTTCAACAACTTTGTTAAACATGAGTTTAACAAAATCATTGATAATCACTTATTTCAGAATCGGCGATTTACAACAAGCATAGGCATAGTTAAAAATGATCGACAATCTATTGCCCATTTGATTTTCATTTAAATACCATCATTCGGAAAGAATTTGATTGAGTTCGAAAGAAAAGAAAAATCGTTTGAGAGTTCTTATTTTTCCCGTTAAAACAATTTTTATTTCCGCGTGAAACTGGTACCTATTTCTTTTATATCCTGGAAAAATGAACGCGGACATTCATTTTCTTTAACATTTACATGTTAATATTTATTAACCTTCAAGTACCGACCTGTGGTCTTACGCATACTGCAAGAGTTCGAAAAGTCTAATTGTTAACAAGGATGTAACACCTCGCGCTATCGATTTCAATCGAACACAATTTCAATTGAACACGATTTCAATCGAACACTTGACGAACAAAGTTCTCATCAGGTGTCAAATCTCCTTCGAGTCCCTTTATCGATACAATATAAATGAATAAAGAAGATCCGAAGGTTTAGGTTCTGACGGAATTACATTTGTATATCGATCGATATAAAAAGATTTCTACAGGCATAGCGGCGTGGGAATATGAACTAGCTTCAATTTCTATTGGCACTCCGATAAGAATTTATCGTACGATGAATAGCTAACGGAACATTCCAGGACACAGAATTTTCTAAGAATTCTATTACTTGCTAGGAAAAAACTAAACTATTTTTAGAATTCTTTTTTCTTATCGGTTCGTGCCATGCCCATTCTCTTTGTAACATGCCCCATATTTTATATCGTTCTAAATCCAGTTCCACCTTGTCGTCTTACTTGCAACGGCAATCAAACTTCTATCTATCAAAGTCTTTACGACGCATCTCCCCTAGGCACAGCGGAACTACTGAAAACCTATAGCATTATCGCTAATCCCAAGTTTGGGCCCGAAACTCTAAACAAGTTTCATCGCGACGATAGATAATCTCGAATGTTAGAAAAAATATTTTATACTCTAAAAACACACAACTGCGTAACGAAGGTAAACCTTGCGGGTTCACCAGCAAGCGTGCTGAGTGAAACAGTATACCGGTTTCGATGCATTCTTAGCAAAGATTGCGTACTCTCGTACGTTTTTGTTATCCGTAACATATACCGGCACCGAACCTATGGGAATCTATAGGAGGCCAATAGCAATCTATAACGATAAATGCAAGTGGAAGGCACTGTGTAATTTCGGTGAAAACTGAGAATTTACAATATACCTATCGACTTACACTTGGTTCGTATATATACGAACCGAGTGATTATTCTAGAAAATTGAAATATTGGAATAAAAGAACAAACCATTACTTTCTAAATTAATAAACAGTTTTTGTTTCTTTTAAAAATGTAGCCTCATTATAAAAATGCTTTGTTACAACATTTGTATCATTTGATTGTAATTTAGATCCGACTTTTTTAAAATCAGCATTAATGCATTGCATATTTTTTTATTTCTATTCCTAGGAACTGAAATTGGAAAATGCAGAAGTTTATTGTGAAATTTTTTATTCTAAATCAAAATGATGTTTATTTGGGTTTTCTCCGGTGTTTGGGTTTTTTACTCAGCGTCGATTATTTTTTCATTAGGATCCTACGATACGACAAGTTTTGGAAGAGATGCACACACTTTACACTGCCAATTCGAACGACGCGTAAGTATATTTGCAAGTATTTCATATTTATGTAGGTATACATCATACATACCTTGGTTATAGTTTTAATTCCTATCACTAAGTTTATTATTTTCCTTCATCTTGATGTATCCTTTTCTGTATTGGCAGTACAGCTCTGCAGACTTCCACCTC
This sequence comes from Ophioninae sp. A BG-2022a, assembly GCA_030523105.1. Classification (NCBI taxonomy): domain Eukaryota; kingdom Metazoa; phylum Arthropoda; class Insecta; order Hymenoptera; family Ichneumonidae; species Ophioninae sp. A BG-2022a. The sequence goes on along the minus strand of JAPYZI010001777.1, from coordinate 3,616 downwards.
GGAATCAAACTTACTATGATATTTCTGGAATGGGCCATAGGGAAATTGCAGAGTGGCTAGACTAGTGCAAAAAATCCTAAATTCTGAAAATCCTGGCCATGTGACGTAGAATATAAGCCTTTCATGATTAAGGTATCTTGATTATATACTTTCCAATTTTCAGTTCTTAGAGAAAGTACTAAGTTTGGATTTCATTCTTAAAGGTTAATTTCATTATGTTTTGTTCATTGTTAAATTCAAACAGGCCGAGTGTAAGTGTACCACACTAATATAGTTAATCCTATTCATCAATTCAAATAAGCTGTCAATAACTTTTATGAAGTATTCTCACTACTCGTTTCATAAATATCGTAACTTTGAAGTAACTTCTTAGGTTAAAGAATGATTTTCTAGTTCCAATGTATATTGAATTTGGTTTTCATCTATTGACCCTTTCCGGTTAAACCGTTTGCTATCACTCGGCTCTGTATTCTTATGTTTTTGTGTTGCATGATTTTTTATTTAACTATCAGTACCATGGTTTCACAAGTATCTAACTTCTACTGACTGGTTGATGAGCTTGTTGATCAAAGCTGCTCCGGTAGAATTTTTCCCCCCATATCTCGTATTTTTTCCGTTTTTCTATAATTCGAAGAAAATCGAGATAAAATGAAAATGTTAATCTTGAAATATTCCGATTTTCTTCAATATTCCTTTTTTTCCGCATTATTTTGATTTTTTTATTTTATCTACGAGAATGTTCCATTATTTTCCAGCCTTCTTTAATGCCTTATTGGAAGAATTTCGGGAAAGTGATAAAAGTTTAGAAAATTAGTTTGTCAGGAGAAATTATTATTTCTTTCGTACTTTCAACAAATTGTGAATAGCAATTCCTCGATTTTTTCAGAACGGCGGTGACCCAAAAAGTATTAGGAAGTTCATAGTATCGAAGAAAATTTAAAAAATGCAGAAAATATTAGGATGTTAAAAAAATTAAAAGACTTGGTAAAGACATAGGGAAAGTTTAGAGAATTGCGGAGAAATTTGGGACATTTCGGAGTAAAGTGGAAATCTTGTTTTCCGGATTTCTCCGACAAGTCTCAATTCACTGAAAAATGGAAATAATTCGGAAATTTTTTTTAATCAACCGGAGTTTTTAAGAAAAATGTAGTGAAATTCGGAGAAATTTGTAAAATTTCGGAGTAATGTGAAAATATTTTTTTCCGGATTTCTTCGAAAAATCTTAATTCACTGAAAAAATCGGATAAATTTCGGAAGAAAATAGGTGTTTTTTTTAAAGAACTGCGAGAAAAAATTCTACCCGGGGCATGGCTAAGCAGTAACCTCTATGAGTATTCGGACTGCGCAATGTTGCTTACTTTCAAGTACAGCTCGATTTGAACGACTTACTGCCCATCCACTAGTATTGGTTAACTTCATGGAGTATATCCTACACCCATTTACTTATATTCAATAGTACATACATTCTTACCGTAATGGAAATTGCACTTGCAAAGCATGGGGTTCTTGAACATTTCAGCAGGTACCTGTTTCTTCCAGAGAGTATGTTCTGCATATGTTTTACATCGACGATAGCACTCTAAATTGCTAGAGAAGAAAAATATATAAAAATTATCATGCCAACTATGTGTAATAAAGAATTCTATAAAAGAATAAAGTATTATATATTCGTATTTTTCCTCATGGGCACGCGCTTTTGCGCTTTACCCGTCTCCACTGTTCTCCTCGTTTTTTTTCCTCCTTTCAGTCTCCTTTTCTTCACCCCTGTACAGCTATCATTGTTGTTACATCACTTTCAATACCCCACCTGAAACCTCCCCCCCCCCTACGACTTGGGCCGTTTAAAGGTACACTCTATCGTACTTGCCAAGGGCACGGGGAAACTGTAAAAAATCAGTACCGGTATACCAGAGTGGTATGCAGACATTTTGTTAAAGTATGTACACCAAGGACTCAGAAAAATCGACCTCCCGCTTACTGGTCTATGTCAGAGCATGGCTAAGCGGTTACCAATCCAAGTATCGGCTACTCCCAACGCTGTTTAACTTCAGTGATCACTCGAGACGCACTCCGACTGCCCAGCAGTATTAAAGGAGAAAATGAACACGTTGGCTGCTATGGGGGTCACCGGTGACCGGCACTCGATTTGGCTACAGCGCCGCGGGGCCCACCGGTGACCGGCGAATGCATAATAAAAAATGAACGTTGGCGCCTTGGACAAACCATGGAAAATGCGCCTGGCAGTCAACGTGTTAAAGACTAGAAGCTTCGATCAAATTAATTTTGTTTATATTCTAAGACTATTTTTGACAACGTTACAATCTTTCGAATTCCAGCGAAAAATTAGGGATCTATTTTATATTCTATAAGGTTGTTGCTTAGGACAATCCGATTTTGCTAAATGGTCGTTGCGGTAGCCAAAACAAGGCTAACCGCTCACCAAACCAAGTACGAACCTCTTGCAAAACTGCTTAACTACAGTGATCCCCGAAGCCATATCCCAGTCACCCATCCTCAAGTCTCGGTCAAAATTTCACTAATAGTCACGGTATATTTCCTGCACATTCTGATAAAAGGAAAATGGAAATACAATCAACATGTCAACGTCCTCTTGATCGCGTTAATTGCATCGATCCCATTTTAGTTTGTCGCGTATAGCTTGTTTGTATGTGATGAAAGTGATCAGAAAAGCGAATATTGTATGCTGGATAGTGTGCATATTAATATAGCAAAAACGACAGCTTATCGTTTTAATTAATGAGAAAGGATGAAAAATTATGGCCCTTTTACGGAAAAGTGAGATTTATTGAGATGTATATATTGAAAGTTAGTGACGACGGAACTATAGGATAGCAGAATCAATCGAAGCCCTAGTGCTCAAATTTCATACATATCGAAGTTACATACTAATTTATTTATTAAGTATGATGTATTTAGTTTTCTAAATCAACGTTTGAAGCATACTTATATCTATATTTACTACCTCCTCATCTATCTCTTTTATTGAACAATTCTCCTCTTTCTACCTTCCTATTCTTCTTTCCACCACGGATCGTGCGACTACAGTCGACTTCACCCTTCTGTACCGCAGTCACCATGGCATTTCTTCCACAGGTATAGGGAAACGGATAAACCGTTATAAACGGATAATATCGGATAAAACGTACTTTTTAACATACTAATCACGAGTATTATAACGAAAATTGGTGCAAATGCCATTTTGAATATGAAAAACGAAGGAAAACCTCTTTTCGTTCAGTATGCATAATTGCACAGTCTTAACCGGTTTATGAACCCAAACAAACCCAAACAAACTCTTTGCTGTGTGCGTGTTTTATGTACCTTTCCCAGGATTGTAACTTTTAACCCTTTATAGACTCGTGTGAAATTTCTGTAACAAACCTCAACAATCCCGCTAAAATGTATACTAAACATTTTAGATCATTCAAATCAATCTCACTGCATTGTAACATACCACACCAAACATTTTAATACCAAATACAAATCATAGATGGCTGAACTAGTAGTTTTAGCAAATTCAAATTTCGTGTGCCGGTGAAAGTGACGAGTCGAAACTCGTTGAAAGTTTGAATTTTATAAAAATATAATAAAAGTG